>QLOY01019766.1:0-11686 GCA_003313965.1 Megacollybia marginata | reverse complement strand
GCGGGCTCATCTGGACACCCTTCTTTGCGGGAGTTGCAGGTATCGGCGGACGAGGATATTTGATTGCGAGGATGCCCAGTGCAATATTAAAGCAAAATAAGCCAGCAATGCCTACTTCTGTAGATTTTGAGATGCATAAGGATACGACTCAGGACTCCAACCAAGAATACACGCGTTTCTGTAAAACCAGTCTGCTTCCCATTGGTGAGAGTGTCTCTTGGACATCACCATTCGTATGGCAGACAGGAACGTCGGAATGGGTAGAAGGTACGTGATTGCAGCCAGAAAAACCAGGCAGAGGCCATTGGTCCGAACTTTTTGAATGGCTTCGCTGCGATACGGTTTGAGATAGGGCTTGAAGTTGAGAACCATCGTTGAACCAAACGAGTCACGTGTCTAAAACGCGTTGTCGGAGTCTTCACCCATTGTGCCGAACGGGTATGCCGTGTCTCATTAAAGGGAACTACATCCATATCAGGAGCAAACAGCATGCAATTCATATACTCATAGCAGCAGGCGACACCTACGGGTCACAATTAATTGGACCCTTGACGCGAGTCTTGTCCGCGCTGCAGTCGAGACCAAGTCTTTCATTTTCCCAAATTGACATCTGTATGCACGGGTCCTTTGAATCTCAGCCTTCCCCAAAACACCCATGTTAACCCAACAACCAAAAAGATACCCCCAACAGAGACGACAGCATAATTCATGTTGAATTGGTTAACGGGATGAGCTGTTGGCAGAATGAACAGCACACATATGAACACTGAGAACTATGTAGACCAATAAATCAGAGAATGTCAGGTCTGATCGACGTGGAATATACCAGGAAACTCGACAAGTTTATTGCCCAGGACCACCTTCCGAGATGGAAAGGTCCTCGCTCGTCCATTCTAGCACAATGAATGATCGGTGCGTGAGGATAAGGGCCCACTCACGCCTGCGGCCAGAACACACGAATGATAACGGGCTGGAGGTACCCCAGCATTACCGAGATTGCAGCTGACGATAGAATGGCGTTAAACTGTAGAGTAGGTTACAACACGAAAAAAAATGAAATGGAAAGGGCTCACAGCAATAACAGACCCGATGTAAGCGCAGGATATTATACAGCCCAGAAGCACGGATAGCCAAATGCCAACATATGGCGCTTGGAAGCGATTCAACGCCATGAACCATCTCTTGCCAGGGAAAGCATCGTCTCGAGCTAGAGCATAGAAAAGTCGGGAGCTGGCTGTGAATGCAGTGACGGCTGCCATGAACTGCGCCAACGCGATGATGGTTATACACATCAGTGTAAGTCTCTTGCCGACTGCATCAAAGTACAGTTGTGCGATTGGGATTGCATATGATGTTTGTTGAACACTGGGTATGCTCTGGATGGAAAAAAGAAGAGCAAGCATATACGCTAAACCGATGATCCATGAGCCTACAATGCTACCAACAACCGCTATCGGTGCAAGGAATTCAGCTCGTTTTGCTTCTTCGGCGACTTGACAAGCGGTTTCGCATCCCTCTTGGGTATATACCGCCTTACGGAATAGGATCTCAGCAGAAAGGAAACGAGCGAAAGAGTGTCCTACTTGTAGGAAGCCTAACAGAACAACAAACCCTCTCGAACTCCATCCCGTGAAACTGGACGAGCCATTAGAAAGGTCTGATAATGAAGAGAAGAGAGCTCCAACTTTTCGTAGTCTGTAAAGACAAAGGCAGCGGAATTCTTTTCTCGTCAGTCATCCTCGAGAAGAGAAGCTACGAGACCTGCCTTCTGGGGAGCTTTGATTAAAAGGGTGATAACCAGGACAAGAGTCCCGCCAAGAGTCCACCAAACATTGAATGTACTCATTCGCCCGATAGCCTTGGTTCCTACAGTATTGATGATTCCCGACGCAATGTTGACACCCCATGCAATAGCCGCGATTTCGATTCTGCTCAGAATACGGCCTTGGCCGACTTCAGCTAAAGATGCTATGTAAAGCGCAACACTACAAAGACAGACATGAATCTTTCCTGGGTAATGAGATGGATTTTCTTACCTCAAGTTTCCCGAAGTTCCTGTGAGCACCATTGCAATGGAATAGATCCATCCCGTACAAACTATGAATGCGATTTGATAAGAGACTTGGGGGATACGAGTGCGCTCACATCCCAGAACTGGCAAGTCGGGCTTCATTCGACATACCCAAAAGTACAGGCCACCCATTGTAGGACTAATAAGACGGCAAGTCAGTTTTTTTGTTTTTTTGATAACAATAACGAACTGACTAGGCACTGCATATCTCCGCCAAGCTTAACGCTATCAACAGCATGAAGAAGGAGCAAATCTAGAGAATAAGTCAACGTCAGACCGGATCTAGCAGGCTTACATTCCAGCCCCAGAATAAACCTATATCGTGATGAGAAGGGATGTTATGAACGTACTGGTTCACCTAACGGTCCACCAGAAAAGAGGCCAGTCTGAAAAGCTGAAGACATCCCGGTCAAGATACCAATAGCGCAGAACGAGAGGCCGAGGACACCAAAGAGAGACATTTCCCTACGGAACTCGGGTTGATACCCAAGTTCAAGCAAACGTTTGTCCGAATCATCGAGAACGGTCTCAGTGTGAGGGCTCAGGCTGATGTTTGGATTGCGATCGCTTTCGGATTTGTCAGAGTAGGAAGCGTCCATGACAGAATGATGATAGATCAACGACTGGCTTTTATGCAAACGATAGCGCGAGGTCATGTGTGCTAGTGTGCTAGTGCCGCGATAAAGTTCGATTTGTAGCACGCTGGGGAGTTCAAGTACACATAAATGAGCTCTACAGGTGTTACGATGTCAGTTCTCGACGTGTAGAAGGAGGCCAATATATGCGTACCTGCAGCGGGCTGTTTGAAACGAAGAGCCCTCAAGCCTAGGCCGGAGCTTAAGGCATGAGGAGCCCGCCAGCCGTCGTAGCTCCACTGGCCATCTGGACCAATCGACTGCTGATCTACTTCAGAATGCTATATCATGATCGCCTGCAAGTTTTGCATTGCTGGTTCAAACCCGTTCAAAATGAAGAGTTGGCTTTGATCACCTGATCATTTGACCTGTATCAACTTCTACTGAGTCCTGACTTGACGGTGCGTTATGAAGATCGAACTCTTGGTGTCTCAATGCCAGTTTCCCTGGCGTCAAACAACATGACGGTTGACTTGCTCTACCAACTAACCCAGCAGATATCTCTCATCGCAAATGGAACCCAGCTTCCGCCTTCCACTCACAAAATCACATTCTTTCACATCAATTATCCTTCGATGGCTTTGTTGCAAGGTCTCTTGCTGCAAATGTTCTGCTTTTTCGACAACTAAAAATGTTGGAACAAGCTCGACAGGTCGTTAATGACTTTTTGGTGCGGTATCCATACAAGAGCACGCTCTCGAATGCCGGAGAGGAGAGCATAGCAGAAAGGAGATATGAGGACGGTAGTGTACAAGTGTCGATGAAGCCTGAGCAAGCCTCAAGGTGGGCAGGCAGATCTGCGATGACATCCGCTTCCGCATAAAAATGGTTGAAGAGCTCTTGGGAGTTGCTGATATTTTTGACTTGTTGGATTCCGATTCTGAAGCTTCGTGCAGTCGAGTTGAGACAATGACTGACTGCACTTTTCAAGGATACGAAGAGGGTACTCTAAATGAGGCCGCAGGTTGGCGCATCAAAAGGCTGAAATAAGATTGCAGCGACCGTCCCGGATGACATGCTTTGGGCAGAGGAAACTCCTGGAACGCTGTGATTTTGCTGATTGACACGTAATGTCTTTACTGCCTGTTAATACTGCACCTTTGTAAAGTAGGTAGGAAACTTTTCCAGTGAGTCTCGTGACTCGACGCGACTGGTCATGCAACGGTCAAAAGACTTGGACTATTCGACCCTTGAGCAGTCTTCCAAGTGAGTCTGCAAGGTCTGCTATCTAATCTGACCCTTTTATCAGATACAAACATCTCCCTCCCCCGCCAGGATTCTCCAAGTCGGTTTCGCATGTACGCTGTGCTGTACCTTGACTTCCCTCCGAGTTCTCATGAAAAGTAGTCTAGACCATCATCCAAAGCTGTCTCTACCGTTTCCTACAATGCGCTGAAAGACAAACGAGCTTGGGACTTTGCTATCGGCCCCGCTAAAAACTTGCCTATGCAAGCTTTCATGCTGTACATGTCCGGCGGCGGTGTCCAGATTTTCAGCATGGGCATCGTATTCATGCTGCTCTCTGCACCGTTCAGAAACATCCTTGGCATGAACGAAGGTCGGTGTGCATGAATGCGAGTTGCATAGCTCATGTTTAAAAATCCAGCATTTGCACAATTTGCACCGTCCAAGTCGAATGCCAAGGCATTGACTACGCTGCCATTGCAGAAGATTGCTTATTTGCTATGCAACCTACTTACACTGGCCGTAGGTCTGTGGAAATGCCGCTCTATGGGTCTGCTTCCAACTGGAACTGGTGATTGGCTTGCCTTTGAAATGCGCGGACAGGCAAGTCTCAATTTCTCGTTTCTTTACTGGCTAAAGACCACGACAGCCTCCGGAAATATCGTTATTATAGTAGACCTTTGTAAATCAATTAGAAAGACTTTGCTCTTACTCTCATCATGGCCCTTACGTCTCCACTTATTGCAGTCTTTCAGTACACTTTGCAGCCAATAGCACCTTTCACTTGGTTTGGGTTGAATGTCAGTACGCTCGATCTCGTCGCTACCGTTCGTCTTTGGTGCGTATCGTCGACGCCTGCATCAAAATCGCGTCGTGAATTATCAATAGTCTTGTTCTGCGTCAAATAAAGGAGGCTCTGTATCAACAACACGTACAGAAGAAGGCTGTCAATGCTGTGGAAAGCCACTCATTCACCAGGAGTGTTGCCACGACACTCATCGTTGTGTATGGCGGTGAAGCCGTAGCAGGTAAGACCGCCCAGCAGAATCGAATCTTCAATAATATTTCAGCTCCAATGCTCGGTATCCCTCCATCGTTCTTGACCTCTGGGACGTTCCCGCTTCTCTATACAGCTGCTCAGGCCATTATAGACTTTCTTCCTGTTGTGCCTACACCTTCTATTCAGCTAGAGATTCCACTCGCAATCATAGACGGCTTTACTCGTGCATATCTTCTTTGCAACCTCATACCCCCAGCGGTAACCACCAATACGTCTCAGCTTATCTCCACCTCGCCTTGGTGTCTTCTACTCTCTTCATGTGTGAGTGCCAATCCACGAATAGTTCACGGTCGGTTAAACTAAAACTCCTTAGCTTATCGCAAATGGCGGCTTCTTCTTTGTCAACCTGTTCTCATTCCTCACTCCTACTTCTCTTTCCCTGCAGACCCCTCCCGAAATGCAACCTTACGGTTGGATGACAGTCGATCTCTGGTGTGCCCCCCTCGTGACTGCGATCTACGCCTTGCTCACCCATGCCCAACCTTTCTGGGCCGATGCACATGGCCTGATCACAGCCCTCTTGGGAGGTAAGACGGGTGAAGGCGCTGTCGTTGCCCCGGTAGACAACGAAGTCGCAAGGGCAGTATGCACTATGATTCTTATGAGCCTGTTCACCACCAGAACTGTCAAAAATTTTGCAAATCCAGTGGTAAAGACTGCTGAAAAGAAGAGAAGTATGTGTCAGCTTTCCTTTGTGAACGCATTGAAATTTAATATCAATTTCTAGCTCCCAAAGAGAAGACTCAGTAGATACACTTTGTCATTATAGAATCTACCTTTTAGTTGCGTTCCGTTATTGCGCTAGCTACTGATAGCAACTCGGCATTGGAGTACAGGCGATCCTTCAACAAAGACTTGCTAATCTTTTCTAGATGGCACTCCCGACATCGCAGGTCAACTGAGCAAAACTTGGTTTCGGATCAGTAGTTCTCCTTGGCGATAGAATTCTGTAACCACTATTCATATCTTTCGATGCAATGCTGATAGTTACCTCAGATGGTTGGATCAGCAAAAATCACCACGTCCTTTCCTCAGCAAGAGTGGCAAGTTTGTACTCCCAAAGCGCGTAGATGTTCTTTCAGCTTCTTAACGCGCCATTCTGCGGCCCTCTTCAGGCCACCTTCCTCATATCAGCAACTCTCGATAGCCCGAGAATTTCTCCGCGGAGGATTTTTGTCTCGCGGTGCACTAAGGGGATAACATAGGAACAACCGCATAGCTGCACAGTATCTGGCAGTGTATAATGCCCAAGTCACCCCATAGTATCTCCTCAATGGCGCCGCTGCTCGTTTATCCCTATCTGATTTTTCGACTCTCGTTTCAGGACTCCCTAAACTCGGCCACCTCGTCGTCATTACAGCGTCGCGATACGGGAATCAGGTTGACCAAGGTTCATAAAGGATACCTGGACTGCAATATTTTGAGCGACTTGAACATAGTGGATCTCATTAATCTCATCAATGTCTCCCCTCTCTAGTCCCTCCATCGCTGCTTTCCAACGCTCTACCAGTGTACTTTGGCCTCGCACATACAAACGTCGAACAGGTCCTTGACTGGAAAATTATCAGAGAAAAATGAGCGAGCGATGATCAAACCCAACCTCTGTGAGGGCCAGGTGCAGACTGAGCCGAACAACGATCATGTGTCGACTCATTTTCTAAATTCACGAACTCTCAAAACACGGATTACTTCGACCGTTTGTGCCTACACTATCTCGTCCTCCTTCATGAAGACACAGTCCTTCAAGCTTGAATTCAGGCTTCGTCGGAATGTGTCCACAGGCCAAATTGCCCTAAAATTGCCCTCGACTGATCGAGTGCGAACCTAGAACCGGGATGATGGTGTGTAAGTATACTGATCATCGTTTTCTCAAGTCTACAGCGCTACAACTATACTGCACCCGTCGTCACTACTAGTCCATGGGTCATCAGCTCCTTTAGAATTATCGATTTCCGATGATCGCGGCGTCCTTGGACGCTAGGCCTCGCAACTCTTGGACTCCTATCGCTTCCCATCGTCGCCAATCAATATTAATTAATCATCGTTTATCGCTAATCAGTGATCTGAGACTCGCAGAAAGTGCAAACGACATGCATATGGCCACCGATAAGTGAAAAAAATTCCTTTGTCTGTGCAATCATTATCCAGGTGGAATTATCTCGAGTGCGAAAACGCCTAGACGTTGTATAGTTTCCGGTTACTGCTCCCTTTTGTTTCCTTGAAATTCAAAGTGAAATTCAAACATTGAAGCAAAACACCGCCTTTGGGACATTTTCTGGAAGCATCACACCAGTCCCCTATCGCTAGAACGTATAAAAACCTTGGTCAGTCTTCCATGCAAACCATCAAGTGCTGGTCGCTTTTTCACCGTCTCAACAAATATGCGTTTCTCTGCCATCATCGCCACCGCTGCTCTCCTTTTCGTGACTGTTGACGCATCATGTCGAACCCATGATGACTGCTCTCGCGGACGTATGTGAAGCTTCGACCCCTTTCGAGATCCATCCTTATCTTAATTCTTGCAGGAATGTGCAAATTCCGCAGCGTCAAGGATAGCCAAGGAGAATGCTACAGGCGTGGAGAGGGCCCACCCACCCCTCATATTCGCCGCCGAGCTTATCCCATTGATTATGAGGATCTTTATGCTCGCGAGTTTGATGATGACTATGAGTGGAACTAGGTCTAGGAGGCGTAGTATATTTATTGAATGAAATCATAGCCCGATGCTTCCTTGCAAGTCGTGACTCGACGCATGCTCTATTTGGAAATCAGCGCCGTTCCATCCTATTACTGTCAACTTCGCTCTGCAGTCCCGTGACAGATGCTTAGCATGCTCGCTATAACAGCTGCCATTAATCATTCCTCAGTCGTCAAGGCACGTCAAAGACGATGTAATCTTCACTCTAAGGCCACATTATCGCGTCCTGTGTTTAAACTCAGCAACTATTCCTCCGCAGTGGTCTCAGGCTGTCATGAACAATGACGAAAAAGAAGGCTGCAATTCTGAATTACTACATACCAGAACGGAACGGGATGACACTACAATGACAGACCCGGACAGGGCATAATTTAAAACTGCGGTTGGGGCGGTGGTGGCATAGGGGGCATGGCACCTGGGTAAGGAGCGAAACCTGCAGGGGGTGGAGGTGGTGGAGGAAAGCCTTGGAATACAGGCATGCCTTGAGGTGGTGCGGCATTGATTACAGTTTGCTGGGGAGTGAAACCGACGGGAGGTGGTGGGGGTTGTGCCAGTGCCCCAGCAAACTGTCCCGGTTGGTAAGGTGCTTGGAAACCAGTTGGCATCGGAGGTTGTGGGCCATAAACCATAGTCGAGGCAGGTGGTCGGCCGGAAGGCGGCAACGCATTATTTTTGCGAGCTTGCGCAGCTAACATCCGTTCAGCTTGCGTACCGTGCCGCTCACCTTTGCCGTCCTTCTTAAAGGCATATTGGACAGTAATTGCCTTATTCATGAGGAATTGTCCATTCATAGACTCGATAGCAGCGTCCGATGCTTCGAAATCGGTGTACGAAACAAACCCATAGCCTTTAGATACTCCGGTACCTGGATCGCGCGCAATCTGGCAATATTAGACGAGAGTAAGAGGGCAGAAACAGCTTACCTTGGCTGTTGATGCCATGAGCCCAAAGGAACTAAATGTATCATACAACAGCCTTTCGTCGACGTTATCGTCAAGGTTCCCGATAAAGAGGTTGGCGCCAACATCGAGTTGCTTTTTATCAGAAGAAGCCTATGCAAAGTTGTTAGCAATTGTGAGTTGAAATCATGACAAAGATGCAGAAAGCCAAGGGCTTCAGAAAGTATGCCATTGAGCAGAGAGATAAACATCCAATTGTAGAGCGAACCTTGTTAACACGGATCGGCTTTCCCCATAATTTTATTTGGTTCATAATTTTGCAGGCATAGTCCGCATCTTCCTCAGTCAGAAATTCGCAGAAACCATAGCCTTGGTGTGTGTTAGAAACCCGATCTTTTGGCAGGTGCACATTGACTAGAGAAGACTGGGTCACTTGAGCTCTTTGCAGAATTCAATCACCGACCTACGGGGCCAGCCTGAAGCATGAGTTCCCAGACAAGCGCGTCGCTGCAGCGTTCATCAAGGTTTCCCTGGAGCAACAATCAGTTTATTTAGCTTTCTACAGAAATGGAACGTACCAAATAAACCGTCGCCTCTTGGTTTCTGTCCTCTTGTTGCCGACCAGACATGGATTCAGATGTTTGGTTTTGTTTGCCTCGATTGTGGCGGACACGCCCATGTCGCTGTCAGTTGCTGAGCGATGTGCTCACACTTGAATTTCTCTCTATATGTCTGCTGATCCTCTCTGCGCCCCTCTGATAACGGTCTTGTCTACTGTCTTTGCCTTTTCTGACGTTGCCGCTCCACTTGCTTATGGGTTATTCTGCCTTTTCAGCCGTCCATTATCCTAGCCGCTATTTCTCCAAAGGTCTTGGTCTTGATTGCTATCCCGAGCATGGCCGTGGTAGATCCCTCGATCGCATCATGCCCGATATTTGTCCATCTACGAGGGCAAGAGTTTCGTCACCGAGCACTGGATGTATCAGCATGACTTGTGTCCAATGCATCCGTCACGGCCGGCGGTCTATTATCACTGCCAAACAGCATAACGATAAGTTGATTGTGCGGCCAAACACCCATTATCGGTCTTTCTGCATAAGGAACATCGAAGCGAATAAAAAGAGGTTGCGGTCTAGACATGACCTCGTTTTAGCTTTACTCTGTGCACTCGCCTCCACTCGCGGCACAATGCTGAAACTTTTTGTTCGTGCGCTCGTCCTCACTGTCCTGCTCTTTGTCCTCTTGAGCTCGGCCGCCCCCATCCCTGAGGAGGGTGTCCGTGCTAAGAGGGCTCTCAAACAGCTCAAACTCAAGCGAGGCGACGCCCTCAAGCGCGACACCGCCAGCCAACCCAAGCCCTCTCAGTACTACCGTCGGTAAGCCTGACCGTCTCATTCCCAGCTCACTCTAGACTCATTGAACTTACAGCGCTACCAAGAGAGACGAGGCCAGCTCTCCTAGTCCTTCCAAAGGGTTTGAATATCTTCGCTTCCTCTCGCCCCTGTACTGATGAGCATGCGTTTTAGGTACAACCGCCGTCGCTAGAATAGCATTGACACATCGCCTACTATATTATTATACGTTGAGTTGACGTTTTTTTGCTCTACCCGAAAGCTGATCGGCATTGTAGGTTCGCTTGCCAGTGACCACCCTCAGATGTAGCGCATAGACACTCTTCTAAGAGACGCTTTTTCGTTTTGATTCCTTCCCGTACACCACTGAAAGCGAATGAGCAAATGTTTTAACCAAGGAATTATTACGCTGTAGATCGGCTGTTAATGAGTCTAAGCGCTGTCAGGTCTACTTTGCCTCTCCCCCGATTCATTCGGCGGAGAGTAAGAAAGATCTTTCAAACCGTCTTCCAGCAAAAGATAAAATTAGCCAACAGATCGACGCTATTATGGTGCCACAGGGCAATGATCAACATGTCAATATATCAAGTGTCAACCGATTCGACCGTCGACGAGATTCCGAGTCGAGTACTTATGTAAAACCAGATATAAACCGGCGTCGAACGTGCTTTTCTTCAGGTGACCGACCAGGTCCCATCTAATAACACCTATCTGGCTGAGAACGTCCCGACTCCGCGGAAGGATGAAAAAGCATGTGTTGACTGACCACGGACTTTGGGCGTATAACTCGAGACCTAGTCAACGAGTCCGCCGAGAGGAGTTGGGCAGCATGCGTCAGGAGAAATGTAATCGATGATTCCTTCGAGTTCCTTCGGCGCTTTCTGCCCGGCGGTTAATAGACAGCTTGAAGCTTGAAGACGCACCCCCTGGATACCGGAAATTCGCTGGAAGCCTCTGGAAGCCGCAATCCGGTCGCGATCCGGGACTTAGTAATCCATCAAGAAAACGACCTCATGGTTAAGATGGCGTTAAAGAGTATCATACCCATTGTCTCGATCAGGAGTGAGAAAAGCACGGGCGAATTTCGGGCAAAATTAGTCGTACAGTATCATCACAACGATAACGAATCGATATGGTGGCTTGGCAGATTGACTTGCGCGCCACAATGACCGTCTTCGGTTCCGCGGGGTCAGCACCTCAACGGTCTCACCTGGACTTTCATGCATTCTTGGGGCACCCTCGTGGCGTGCATGCTTGTATGGGTTGCAATGGCCACCGAGGCTTCAGAGTGTCGGAAATATGGAGTGAACCAATGTAGATATGACCTAGAGTGTCTGAGCAGGGCTGCCAGAGTGCTGTATCGAAAGACTCCAAGTGTCAAGGGTCAAAAGCTATGATGATGTGGTACTTGGTATGACTTGCGGCGAACTAAGGGAAGAATGAATGTTTGTTTCATATCTTCAAGACCACTGTAAACTGGCACAGAGGGAAAGTGAGCTCGCGATAGTGGATAGACTGTAACGCTGATAAGTAGCCAAAATCATGCTATGTGCGCCTGCTGCGAAAAAGGTACGAAGCGTTGCAGTTGGGAGCAACCAAGTTCAATGACACCTCTGCATATGGGAATGCTACAAGTAGGAAGGATGGTGGAGAACCAGAACGACTCAGAGGTCCAGTACTTTGGACTTTACTTGAGCCAGGCGCAGAATTAATACATTCACAGTGACCAAACAGGAGACTCGAAAAGAATTGGCCAGGAAGACCCTTTGAACTTGAAGCAAAGAGA
>QLOY01019752.1:0-14967 GCA_003313965.1 Megacollybia marginata | reverse complement strand
CAGGGTGTCAACCTCAATCGTGCTGAGGTGAGCTTTTCTCCTGTTCAGTCTCATGTGATAGTTTCTCGTTCTTGTCGCCGTATGCTGACTGAGCCTTATTAAGGTGCTGACTCGCGTTTGCATGGCGCCATCGCGAATCTGAGAGTTCATAAATACCTGATTTTTCTTTCCCGTAACCATGGCTTCCCTTCGTCCTCTTCTTGTCGTCGCTGGTCTTGGAACTGGCAGTGGGACCGGCGCTGCAACTGCGCAAGTTTGGCCATCGCTCTTCAATGAGATATTCTGAGCTACTTTCATAGTCGTCTGTTTGCAAAACAAGGCTACAGCATCGCATTGATCGCCCGCGGAGCCTCCGAACTCAAAAAACTGGAAGACGAGATAAAATCAAGCGGAGGAACCGCCGCTTCCTTCCCAATCCAATCATACTCTGCAACTGACGTAGCAAACGCATTCACGTCCATTCGATCTCAGTTTCCAAGGTCAACTCATTCTCTACGTGTTGCCGTTTACAATGCCGGTCACGGTGTCTGGAAACCTTTCCTGCAGATTACGCCTCAGGATGTGGCTGCTGTGACACAGACTAACATAGAGGGCGCATTTGCCTTTGCGCATGAAGTCATTTCGGCGTTCAAGGAAAATGATATTGATGAGACGACTGGGAAGCGGGGCGCGTTCATCATCACTGGAGCCACGGCTAGTATCAGAGGGAACACAACGACTAGCGCATTTTCAGCTGGTAAGCATGCGTTGAGGGCTTTGAGCCAAAGCTTGGCCAAAGAATTTGGGAAGGACAATATTCATGTGAGTGCTCATTTTCTTGTGCAACGTTGGCTGAGATTTGCTAGGTTTCACATGTGAGTCGTTGCTGCTACTTTATTCTTGGTTCTTGACAGATTCGATGTCAGGCCATCATAGATGGTGGTAAGTCCTATTCTCATACTTGTCCTACTGCATGTCTTCAGTCATCCTCACCGACCGTAACAAATCGCGAAGAAACGATCCTGAATGGGACAAGAATCTCGACGCGAGACTTAGTCCGGAAAGTATTGCCAACGTATGTTTGTTCGTGTCCGACCCAACTCAAACTGAGAATGCCCGCAGTCTTATCTCTACCTTGCACGTCAAGACCGTTCTGCTTGGACATGGGAATTGGACCGTATGTTGCTACGTAGTCTCTGTTTTAGTGACTGATGACCTTTAGTTCGTCCTGCACATGAGAAGTGGTAAATCAAACCTGTGTGTTGTACTTAGGCTAGGAATGTTACAAGTGTCATTGCGAGTGCCGTCCGATTTACGACATTCTTGACAAGCCCGCAACACTGCTTCTGCATTGAAGTACTCTTGGCTTACTACATATCTACTTGCAAGGGGTTACCAGCTTTAAAATTCCACGCATGATGGCGGCAAGATGGCGGTCTAACAGAATAAGTAAGGAGAAGTAAGGACGAGGGGTACCTGGGTATTACTAGTAATGATGTACTAAAATAGGCAATTTTTTGACCAGTCTTTGGCCCACTGGATACGCATTTGTTTCTTCATGAAGTATAATATGTTCTTATCCATGTTGCACACCGAATTCAAGTCAATCCGACAAAAAGTCATACTTTTAGGGTCAGACCAGCCGTTGATGTCAAACTGGTAACAACAAGACCCGCACCACTTTTAACATCATGCTTATCGACCTTTATTTTCAGAATCCTGAGTATGACAACCTCTGGGTTGGGGGATTATGAAATTCACATCCTTGTTCTACTGGGGAATTTGGCAGACGCGTATGTTCCTCTCAAAATTCATTTCTAGTGTTCAACTGACATTCATCTCGTGCACAGTTGCACATCGGGTACCTCACTACGTCAACTGTTGCTGGGGCATTGGAGTCAGCGCTTTCATGTCCTAGTCTGGTCGGTCCTTCAAGTTACCTTGGGCTCTTCAAGTCAGTCTACAGCTCTTTATGAATGCATACTCTGTGTGTGCTAGTGGATGTGGGATGTCTCTTTGGTGTTGCTCTGGTCCCCAATCTCCGTGGCTGCTAGTCCGAAAAAGAAAACTCAAGACTCGTTGAGATTAACTAGCTTGAATCGCGAGACTGATTTAAATGCTGGTGATTGCACACGACCGAGCGCCGAATGACCAAAGACGCGGCTTACTGGGATTGTTTTAGGAGGTGTCAATCTCAGTCGTACTGAGGTGAGCTTCTCTCAAGGCCCTGTGATTGTTTCTCGTTCTTGTCGCCGTATGCTGACTGATCCTCGTTAAAGTGCTGACTCGCGTCTACATTGCGCCATCGCGAAACTGAGAGTTCATAAATACCTGACTTTTCCTTTCTCAGAACCATGGCTTCCCTTCGTCCTCTTCTTGTCGTCGCTGGTCTTGGAAATGGGAGTGGTATCGGTGCTGCAACTGCGCAAGTCTGGCCATCGCTCTTCAATGAAATATGCTGAGTTACTTTGATAGTCGTCTGTTTGCAAAACAAGGCTACACCATCGCATTGATTGCCCGCGGAGCCCCTGAACTCAAAAAACTCGAAGACGAAATAAAATCAAGCGGAGGAACCGCAGCTTCCTTCCCAATTCAATCGTACTCTGCAACTGACGTAGCAAACGCATTCACGTCCATTCGATCTCAGTTTCCAAGCTCAACTCATTCTCTACGTGTCGCTGTCTACAACGCAGGCCATACTCTCTGGAAGCCTTTTCTGCAGATTACGCCTCAGGACGTGGCTGCTGTGACGCAGATCAGTATAGACGGTGCATTTGCATTTGCGCATGAGGTCATCTCGACGTTCAAGGAAAATGATATTGATGAGACGACTGGCAAGCGGGGCGCGCTCATCTTTTCTGGAGCCACGGCTAGTATCAGAGGGAACACGACGAGTAGCGCGTTTGCAGCTAGTAAGCACGCGTTGAGGGCTTTGAGCCAAAGCTTGGCCAAAGAATTTGGGAAGGACAATATTCATGTGAGTACTCATTTTCTTCCGTAATGTTGGCTAAGATCTACCTAGGTTTCACATGTGAGTCGTTGCTGCTACTTTCTTCTTGGTTATTGACAGCTTCGGTGTCAGACTATCATAGATGGTGGTAAGTCCTATTCTCATACTTGTCCTAGGACTGCATGTCTTCAGTCATCCTCACCGACCGTAACAAATCGCGAAGAAACGATCCCGAATGGGAAAAGAATCTCGACGCGAGACTTAGTCCGGAAAGCATTGCCAACGTACGTTTGTTCGTGTTCGACCCAGCGCAAACTGAGAATGCCTGCAGTCTTATTTGTACCTTGCACGTCAAGACCGTTCTGCTTGGACATGGGAATTGGACCGTACGCTACTACGTATCCTCTGTTTGAGTGACTGATATCCTTTAGTTCGTCCGGCACATGAGAAGTGGTAAACCTGTATCATTTATGTTGTAATTAGGCTAGGATATATTACAAGTGAAGCGAGTGACCGTCCATTCTTGGCAAGCCTGCAACATGTCTCCTGCAAGTATCGATGAAGTCGTCGCGTCGCAGAGCGCGCACCACAAATCCGGTGGCGTCGGCGTGAAAAGAAATCAGTCCCATGTGGTACGGTCTGGTGACCTCACATTTTACAATCGATTCCCGAATAGACTCGAAATGATTGCTCGGCCTCTTCTCCCCAACGCATCATGATTCCCCTCGCTCAAGATGCCAAAGCCGCGACTGAAAAGGAACACAAAATGACATTGCTACAGGGAGTTCGACTTTACCCCAAGGCCATAGCTTGGAGCATACTCATCTCCACTTGCATTGCAATGGAGGGCTATGATCTGTGTTTGCTCGGCAATTTCTGTTGGTCTCCACGCTTCATGAACAATGACTTACCCTCTTATATAGTTGCATTTGACCAGTTCAATAGGAAGTTTGGAGAACAGCTTTCCGACGGGACTTTTCAGATTTCTGCGCCGTGGCAAGCTGGATTGTCCAATGTGCATCCAATCCACTCTTTAATCTCGTCATCTGAACATCTCTAGGCTGCCAACTGCGGTGAAATAATCGGTCTTTTCATTAATGGAATCGTCTCGGAAAGATTTGGCTACAAACGTACAGTCCTGGTCTGTCTCATCGCAATGACCGGCTTGATTGCTATCCCCGTAACTGCAACACGCATTGAAGCCCTCTTGGCTTACTATTTACTTGCCGGCATTCCTTGGGGAATCTGGCAGACGCGTATGTTCCTCTCAAATTTCATTCTCCGTGTGCAAATGACATCCACTAGTCACCATCTCGTACGCAGCTGAAGTCTGTCCATTGGCTTTACGCGGTTACCTCACTACCTACGTCAACTTTTGTTGGGGCATCGGTCAAGTTATTGGAGTCGGCGTCATCATGTCCCAGCTTAATCGGCAGTCTGATTGGTCCTTCAAGTTACCCTGGGCTCTACAAGTCAGTCTACATATCTCTATGAATACATACTCAGTGTGTACTAGTGGATGTGGGTTGTCCCCCTCTTCATTGGTGTCGCTCTGGCCCCCGAATCTCCATGGCTGCTAGTCCGAAAAGGAAAACTCGAGGAGGCAAAGAAAAACTTGTTGAGATTAACCAGCTTGGATCGCGAGACTGACTTTGATGCTGATCAAACTATCGCTGTAAGTAAAGTGCACACTTTATTCGCTTCTTAATTAACCAGACCTGCACAGATGATGGTGCATACGACCGAACTTGAACGTCGAATGACCAAAGGTGCCACTTACTGGGATTGTTTCAGGGGCGTCAACCTCCGTCGTACTGAGGTGAGCCTCTCAAGACCCTGTCTACCTACATACTTAAGAAAGCCAGATCGTATGCATGGCATGGGCAATCCAGAATCTCTCCGGAAACTCTTTCACTGGGTATTCAACCTACTTTTTCCAACAAGCAGGTATCCCCACCAATAGCTCATATAGTTTCACGCTCGGTCAGTACGCTATCAATTGTGTGGGCGTTTTTGGTGCTTGGGCTCTCATAAGTGTAGGGATTGGTCGAAGGTATATCTCCTCATCTACTCTCTAATGCTCGACTCTGTTCCACAGGGCTCTCTACCTCTATGGTCTCTGCGGTCTCTGTGCAATGCTCATAACAATTGGCTGTCTTGCCTTCGTACCTGACGCACATGCAAATGCCGCTGCATACGCTACGGGTGGTTTGATGATGGCCTGGGCTGTGTTCTATCAACTCACCGTTGGAACGGTTTGTTTCTCTTTGGTAGGAGAGATTCCTTCCAGAAGGCTTTTGATCAAGACTGTAGCCCTGGGACGCAATGCATAGTAAGTTAGACTCGCAACGAATGACAGGATTGTTCACGACCGTTGATAGCAATGTTATTGGTATCATTTGCGGCGTTTTAACACCATACATGGTCAACCCTTCTGCGTGGAATTGGAGAAAACTGACAGCCTTTTTCTGGGTGCGTCCTTGAATCGAGAGCTTGCTTGCTACTAACATTGCTTCTTCCAGGGCGGTATATGCTTTGGTTGCATAATCTACACTTACTTCCGAATCCCCGAACCAGCTGGTCGCTCGTTCGCGGAATTGGATCTCCTCTTCGAACACGGAGTTAGTGCTCGCAAGTTTTCAACTACCAAGGTTGATGTCTTTGAAACGGAGGAATCGGACCAGGTTGTTAAAGCTGTTGAAGGGGATTTAGAGAAGGATCGTGGAGACTTTGATGATGTTAAGAAAGTTTGAGTGAGCGGCGGATGGTTGTAATCGTATCTGAGTACTTGTTGTATTGGGGGAGTCATCTATAGCCATGAATATCGAAACGTGAAGCTGCTATAACACAAATATTATATACTCGAAATAAATAAGATTACACTCCGAGATGGGGATAAGACCTGACGCCGAATCCATATACATCGAACAGGACTGGAAGTGCTTTTGTTACCAAGATACCAATTCCAGCGTAAACAACTACTTTTGTCAAAACTAAGACATTCGATCAGTACCAAGTTGGGAGAGAAACGCGTGGGCTTACCATCAGCATCATAATGCTTCACCTCCTTCTCAGTACCTTCATCCACTTTTTCATCCAGAGAGTACTTGTTCCTCGAATGACTACTCGCATTGCGACTACGTATCGTAGTCTCCGTTCCCATTCTCAAACCACTCATCCCACTGCCAATACCCCCTACTTCAACACCCACACCAGCAGTACTGGGCAAGTCGATAACACTAGGAATAGTCTTCAACCCATTCGCACTCGTAAATTCACTCGGAACGGATTTATAATCCGTCGCAGGGGTATAAAACCGACGATTAGGCAACTCGAAGGCGCGCGCAAGTAATCGGTAAGTAGGGGGGAGGACAACGTGCAACGTGGTTTTTGCCAGGATACGCCAGATGAAAATAACCATAATCCCGAAGACCATCTTCAGACAGGCTATGAACCACCATAGAGTGATATCAACCCATTGTCTTTCGTAGGCTATCCAAGTGTTTGAGAGGAGAGAATACTCCCAGCCTGAGCCTGGCATTATCGTTTTGACGTATTTGGTGTTTAGGTTCCAATAGCTGTCAGCCCATTGGCCCAAGAGGAAGCCAAAGATGACAGCTCCAAAGGCAATGGCGTCCTCGAAGCAGGGACAATCATCCACTGGGACCGGGTGTTGATTTACGAGCAGGAAGCAGGTTGGGAAGAGTATGGCGGGTACGATAAGTGAGGGTGTCTGGATCCAACGATGAATATACGAGTTAAGTGAGAGGGATGGGAAGAGGAGTAGTGTTGTTTCCGCACTGGCAGTTGCATTGCTGGCAGCCGGAATCGTAGAGAAGAAGGGAGTTGAGGATTGCGGCAGAGAGAGAGGTATTGTCCATTTGAATCCGGGAAAGTCGCTAAGGGCCCACCAAATTCCGGCACCAAGTATGACGCCCATGGTGCAGTCGGTGAAGGAGTGCATTGCGGTGTAGATACGTCCATAGACAATGGAAAAGGCGTACCATCCGAGTAATACGGTAAGAAGGGTATATGTTTGTGGCGATAACGTAGGATTATCTCCCTTTGCAAGAAGATAAACATTTCCGAAGAGGAAGAGTGCGATCGAAACGGAATTTGTGGAATGCGTCGAAGGAAAACCGTATTCCAAGTGGTGGGAACCGATGGCTAGGGCATGTGAGCTAAGAAGTAAGCTGAATGCAACACCTACTAAGTCGGGTTACTGGCGGGGCAAAGGGTCGGGGAGAACAGAAGAGGTCCTTGATGAAGGACGAAAAGTAAACACCCAGTGCAAGCACCATTAGAAGTCTGTATCAAGTCAAGAATGGTCCTCATAATGCATTGAATACGTACCCGTTACCCATTTCTTCGTAGCCAAAGAAGAAAAAGGCAGGAAGAACGATCATGAAGCACGTATGAGTGCCCAAAGACGATGTGTAGACAAAATAGGCATCCAACCAAGGGGTTCGAATAGCATCCTAAGGTTCAATTAGACAGGTTAGACAGACCTGGGTTACCGACCTGCATCCGGGCAATAATCCGGGATTCCCACCGCACATTCTCAACCAGTTTTCGTCTCAGAGCAGCTCTCCACCACGACAAGCTTGCATCATAAACATCTGTTGCTCTGCGCCCAGGTGGTTTTAATTCTAAACGTGTTAATTTCGTATCGAATTTGAGAAAATCTGCACCTTCTATAGGTTTGAGAAACCCGTCAGTTTCGGTAATGTAGATGAGGGACTTTTCGTCCGGCACAGGAGACGATGAGCGTGAAGATGGCACAGAAAGCGTGAAGTGCGTAGGCTTGGAAGTCATCATCGAGGAAGATTTCAAAGAAAGGAGGCACTACGTGATCTGCTTACGTACTATACTTGAAACCTGTACCAGAGCTCTAATTAGAGTGACATGAGATAGAGAAATTGAATGACCAGCAGGAGTGGAATCCGGGGGCGATGCTGGAAGTGGCTCCGATTCTGAATTTCAAGTTGCACGACCCCTTTAGGCTACAATCACGATCACGGTCATATCCTGTGACCATATCACTTTGCCTCGCGTCGGGCTCAAAGAAATTCGTTAGCCCATATTAAGATGCCTGTGTCTTGCCTCCTTGTTTTCATGCTTGGTAGACATTGGGGCCAAACCTGTCATCGGGATTCCTATCCATCGATTGACCCCTATATTGGAATTAAGTAAACCGTCGAAAATATATAAAGTTGGGTCCATTTCTCAGAAACTCTCTGATGGCTTCTCCTAACGAAAACAACACTCCTCATTTTGTGACCAAGGCTTCACCTCCCCCCCACTTCTTTAATTACCCTGCAAGCGTTCAACCGTATATCCAACGACCGCGGTCCATCGCCGCTCAACGTTGCACTCAACAGCAGCAGCCCATGTCAGCCCAGCAACAGCCAATGTTCACTCAACAACAGCCCGTGTTTCCCATGCAACAGCAACCCGTTCAACCGCAACCCTTGCTCGTTCAACAGCCACAGCCTCTTCTACAACCAATGCGTACCATGAGCTCGGATCTCAGCCAACAACAACTATCTATGCAACAAATCCAGAATCCTCAACCTGTCTTCAATCCATACGAACAAAGCCCCACTGGCACGCCCCCTGTAATTGCTCGACAGCCAACCTCAACAATGTCAATGTCTTATGCGCCAGGCGGAGGTAACCGTAACGCCAAGAATATGCCCATGGCACAAGACGGACGCGATTGGAGTTTTGACCTCTTCGACTGCTTTCAAGATTCTGCAACCTGTCAGTAATCTTTCTCTCAGCACCTTGCTAGACTCACCCCTCTTTCCAGGTCTGCTAGCTTGGTGTTTCCCCTCTCTCCTGTATGGCAAGAACAAGTCACGTTTAGAACACCTCCATACCAAAGGATATCCTCATCCTCAGCAGGGTGACATGTGCAACAGCGATTGCATGCTGCACTACGGTTTGTTCTGTTGTGGATGTGCTTGCTTCTTACAGGTACATCTCTGTTCTCTTGTCCAAGCACGGATCACCAATAATCTGGCGTAGATGGATACACGTAGCCAGATTCGCAACCGCTATCATATCAGAGACAAGGGTGACGACTTCTTCGTTGCTTGGTGCTGCACGCCTTGTGAGCTGACTCAAGAAAGCCAGGAATTGGCCTTGGAAGAGCAGAGTTTCAGTCATCTGATCCAGTAAAAGTATTCTAAACGATTATATACACTATGCGGTACATTAGATTTACACACGGGGGTTCATTGCACGCTTTCCTGAGCTTCGATACACGCGTCAAGGAGACATGCATGATGATCTCCAGGAGTAGCTTGGTTTAGCCGGCCATTCACAGAATTTAAAATCGCCTTCGAGCTGCGTTCGTTAAGCGTCAAATCAAATCCGAGTTCTAAGCAGACCACGTACTCTAGCTGACCATACTCAACTTCAACATTGCAACGCATCGAACGAATCGACACTGGCCAACGTGATAAGGTTTCATTATCAAAGATGAAAGAAATCAACGCCTTGGCTCTCTGCACCGAGAACAAAACCACAACTTTGGCTGCAAATCCTTCAGATGCTGGCAGAACCTCAACATCCACTGGGTATTTAACAGCAAGATGTCGTAATTGAGATCGAATTTGATTGCACGATGACCAAAAGTCCGCAACAAGGTGAATAATCTCCAAGCGTTTAAGCATAGACCCAGTAAGGGATTTTCGGGGACTAACCTGACGGACTGTCAACTCCTTCCGCTCACGTAACCGTCGCTGTGCTGTCGCTAATAAGAAACGACTCAGCAGAGGGAAATCGTCCTTGTATCGCTTCTCGACGAATCCGAGCCGTGAAATCTCTACTCGTTCCACGACAGGGCGGAAGTTCTTGCAAGGGATCGAAACGTGAAGTGTTGATGCGTACACGAACTCGAAGAGTTCCGGACTAACTTTGCTCATGTGGAACATGTGCAGATCTTCCAAGACGTCCAACTCGTCTTGCACGTAACATTAGCACGACAGTAACGATATCAAGTCATCGTACCTTTGAGCCTGAAAACCTCTGCTCGGGTGCTGTTTCTGTGCACATTCAAACTGTGTTCTGCCTTGGCTATCGTTTCTTTGGTCTCTTGTTTCTCCAACTCGAGTTCTGATACGCGCTCTTGAAGCCATTTAATCTGTTCGTTGCTTTCTGCGACTTCCGATCGAAGGGATTCTACTTCCAAGCTATGAAAGAGTACTGAGTACAAGCGGAATAAAAAATGGAAGGCCAACTTTTGCTCTGCGATGGACGCTTTTAATTCTTCCAAGTATTGTTCATCAGACCCCTCGAGTTGGACGATCTCTGCTTCTTCCTTTTCCAGCTCCTTCAGAATCTCATCATACTCCTGCTCCAAGTCGGGGAGTACTGCAAGTGCCTGCGCATTGAATTTTTCCAAGATATTCGCATCCTGCAACAAATATGACAAAGAAGTCAGCAACTGGCATGGAGCTTACCGAGGTAAGATTCATAAACGTCTTTTCTGCAGCGGCTAGTAGGCCATCTATCCATTTCGACTTCCAACCGTACCAATCAGACTTCCCGAGCTCTCTCGAGTTAGTACGGATTAGCCTCAGTTGATGCTGAATCACATCAAATAATCATCACATCTCACAAAGGGACACTTACCAGCAATTCTGCTTGACTTTCTTCGTCCGCTTGAGCATACTCTGTGAACAACTCGGGAGTCACTTTAGCCGCCTCCTCTTCCGCCTGGATATAGTCGTCTCTGCTCTTTTCCATCCAAGCCTCTAGATCTTGGGACACCCGAGTGTATAAAACTAGGGTGGGAGCATCAATGCCAATAGCAATAGCATATTCTGACAGAGGGATATCAGTAGGAGCTCGAGCTTGACGTATTAGCTGTTGCGAGGGGTGTATTGAACGCCGTGGCACGGTCAGTGCATCCATAAATTTGACGCCGGTCAGCTCCATGAATTGCTCGATTGATATCGAGGGCTAGACGAAAAGTTGAGAAAGAAATCTTTATCATCGCATAAGAGCCTTCACCTGTTCATCTTCTGCAAAGTCCTGTTGTGCGACTCCTTCCCGCCATTGCTCCGTGGCTTCTACATCCAGCTCCATTGCTTGTTCTTGGACAATTTCGACAGAATCCAGGATACCAGGAGGATCTGGAACGGGTGCAGACACAGAACTTTGAGGTACTGAGGGCTCCGGTACATCACCAGGGGTTGGAAGCTCAACCTCGATCGGCAAAGGACTGTCAACCACGCTCTCCGGTGTAGATTTTGCAACACCTTTGTCAGCGTCTGCAGACCCAGAGCCATCGGAGGTCGGAAGTTCCACCTCAGGGTTGTCAGCCACGCTCTCTGTTGTAGGTTTTGTAATGCCTTTGTCAAAGCGTTCCCAAGCATCTGCACGCCCAGAGCCTACGCTGGCCCTACCGAGACCGACGCCAGCTTTCTTCTTGGGTGAAGTTCGAGTGTTCTGTGCGGTGGTGTTATTAGCAAAACTTTTTCGTTTTGCAAAGTAACCAGACGGACGCCTGAGTCCGGAAGGTATCTGAGAAGCAGTTGTTGTAGAACCAGGCACCTGAAAAGGGGCCCGTTTGCTCGGGGAAAGAGGTCTGGGATTTGCACCGTCTCCAGCTGATGTTTCGTGTGGGATAGAAGAAGACGCTGCTTCCCATTTATCCGCCATAGCCAATCGTTTTGCTGGAGATGGACGACTTGCATCGACGTTCTCGATATCATCCGAGGGATTGGGTCTCTTCTTCGATGGTGACGTAGACTTTCGAGGGGACAAACGAGATACAGGAGGAGCGAAGGCTGCGGTGAACTGCTTGGCTTTCCCTTTGGATGGGGAAGAAGGCCTGCTATCGGTAGACTTGGTGTTCGAGGGTGGATGAAATACAGAAGGAGCAGAGGGAGCCGCGGTCGACTGTTGCTGTGAGTCTAGTTTAGGCGGTGAAGAGGGTTGGGGAGCCGAAACGCTGGGACGCGGAGTTGAATGACTATTAGGTTCAAAGTCAGGACTGTCGCGAAGAAGATCATCTTGAAACAGACTTTGTCTGCGCAGGTGTTGGGTGAGATTAATGGTTGCGTCTCCTCGGAAACTGTCTTCGTCCATGCTCGACATCGAGGCGTCGTGGGGGCCAGACAAATCCTCCTGCTCTCGATCAAGGTCAAAAGATTCACTAGCTTCCTCTGCATCATCATGACCAGCAGCCGCAGCGTGGGTCACGTTTCGCAAGGCAAGCCAAACTGAGTCCTGAGTTGCAGGACGAAGCGCCTGACATAAAGGTACAGTGTAGTCCATCTCCGAGTGCTCTGAGCTGTATGAATGCTCCACAGACGACTGGGATTCGTCAGGGTTCTGTGGAATTGGAACTTCGGACAAGGGTTTGCGTCCTTGTCCCATGGAAAGAGAGCGTATGCGTTGCAAATTTCCTTTGATTGCCTCCGTGACCTCCATATCATCATCCAAGTCTGCATCCAAGTCCGGGTCAGCGCCTTCCCCATTCACGACAGTGGTAAGGTCCATATCACTGTTGGCCATAGAATAGCGGGCTGAACTTCGTCGACGAGACGCGCCAGGATAGTCATTTTCATTGGTGACCGTACTGCGTAGAGGCGGATCATCATCTGAAGAGTTCCCGGGGGAGGATTGAGGTGATGCAGTGCTGGTACTGCTGACCGTGTTGTTGGGATCGACCTTGAATCTTCTCACATCGGCGTGCTCCTTGAAACTTACCCTACGTCCCATTGATTTGCGGGAAAAATTGTCGTGAATTCTAGCCTGATAGTCTTGTGTAAGGTCCATAGACTGTGTGGCATTTGTGTCGTCCTGTGCAGCAGAAGACGGGAATTCGATCGTATTCTCTCCTGCTGACTGAGGCTGGGATCGAAAGATATCCATAGTTGCTTTCAGAATGCCTTTCACGGGACCCTATCCATCCTATGAGCATAAAGGAACGGAAGGAATGCTGAAAATACCAGTGAAAGCCTCGATCTTGTGAAGGGGCTCAATTCTCCGGGTGCTGTACTGTGCGCCCGTCGTCTTCGCTTCGGATGAGCAGCTTCATTGTGACTAGATGCAGCGATAGACTTGCGGCGTTTGGCAAGATTGGCCTCGGTGACCATCGTTTTGTTGAATGTCAGGGTTCAAGTTCGTCAACGCGAGCACGTGATGAACGCGTGCCACTTACGGCAGAGTCTGAACACTGCATGGGCGAATCGACTTGTGGACATGTTCATACATAAAGCTTCCCGACTCTGACAGCTCTCGTTGACCGCTCTGCTGCAGCTCGAGGATTTTCTGCCTTTGTTACAGAAAATCCCATGGCAGCCCACTGGTCAACGGTGGTAGGATATAAACGCGTATACGCCTTCACCCTCCTCTTCCCTTCCTCTATGAACGTTCGAGGTAACCAACGCACCTCGTCTTTTATTCCTGGCCGGTACCGCGTTACCGACAAATTCAACAACTCGTTAATATCTCTCACATCAACAGGCTGTTTCTCTTGCATATACATGTGATGTGAGTTGCCGTGGTCCTCCCAAGCTTGCAGCTTGAGAAGTAGAAGCGGAAAGAACGGCATCAGCGGTATGGATGGATCTGTGCTCCGGTAAACAACCTGGTCAATGGGTACAGACGGTATGTTCATCGTGCCAGGAACAAGCAGATCTACTTTGCAGCTGTGTCTGTAACCCAATCGATACCATAGAACTCTATACGTTGCGAGAGGATTTTTTGACGCAACAGTATAAAAGTTCGAATCATGAGCAACGACTTTCCGTTTCAATTCTTCTGATGTCCAGATATTGGTCAAGACAACGACATCGATATCCTGTCAAATGGTTCACCATCATATCAGAAACGCAATCGTGGACAGACATTGGGAGCGCGTGTCATTCCGTAGATCGCACATCCGAGGCTTCCGACCATACAGCAATCTAATCCAGCTTGTTTAAGGGCTCTTATCGTGGCGTATGCAGTGCGCTTTACATCGCTGAGATCAAGTCTCACATGGTATGGCATAGCGGGGGAGTGGACACCTGCGGGGCGTTCTACAGGCGATGAACCAGTAACTTTATGGCAAGATCATTGATTATCATGTTATGGAATATGAATCTTGCTTCTCGATAGTATGTTCGACGTGCCTGCGAAGCAGAGTTCATATGTGTGTTTATAGATAGACAGACGGTCTTCGCCAGAAGCATGAAGAATCACATCACAGAAGCATTTAAATGAAGTAGGTCAAATCAAGAATCTCCTGGTATAGATCTTGCAGTGAATTCCAATGACAAAATGACAAACATGACACGGTTCGTGATAAATCCACCTTTATGTGTGAGTAATCTGGACAGATGAACTGCTCTCGATCGTCACATCCGTAAGTACGTCTCCGTTCTGTTCCATGTTAATGACAGTAGCACCAGAGACACCAAGGGTCTCTGAAGCCGTCGATGCGGAAGCACCAGTAAAGGTGACTGTGCCAAAGTCGGCGAGCTTAACAAGGCCTCCATTCTGTGATTATCGTTGAGGACACGATGATAGTGAAGAGTGACAAGAGCATACCTCCTCGAAGTCTTCTACGATCCACTCAGCATTCTGTTGTGCGAGAGCAGCCTACCATGACAGTCAGATCGAGAGTCGTCTGGGAAGAGTTACACTACTCACTGAAGATGAAGGAGCCCGGAGAGAAATAGTTGTACTCTTTCCAGTGCTGAGGTTGTCCAAGACAACAGTACCTGTCGTGGAAGTTGTCGCTGTAACAGTGACCTGGATCTGGTTGCCAGCAGAAATTGCGAAATTGTTAACGTCCACTGAATCATTCGGGAACCACTCGGTCCAGGCAGTGAAAGTAGTCCTGCTGCCGCTAATTTCAAAGTCGACACCAGACTGCAAGATGGAATTTTGGGCGGTATCACCATCGATACCGACCCATGCGGATGCAGCTCCGCTTCCGGAGATGGTCGGGACAGTGAAAGTACCAACAACTTTGGTGAACTTCTGGCCTGAGGGAGGGCTCTCGATGACAGCGCCAGACCAATTCTCGCTGA
>QLOY01019743.1:0-19585 GCA_003313965.1 Megacollybia marginata | reverse complement strand
AGTCTGCCAATAGATCTCCAAGTTTGCCAATATGTTGTGTCTGCCCTGGCCTGAATGACTGCTGCACCCAGTTCTTCTCGTCTCTGCTCTGTATTTCACCAACATTGCCTGGCCATAAATCGGGCCATGTTACCTTTGCTCTGTCAAAGGAAAGGGCCTCTGGTTGTGAATTGGTCCATCTGAGCCGTCTGTTGCGAATAGCAGGCAGGCTTGTTCTCTGTTGGGGAGTTGTAACTGCAGAAAAGTGGAGGAGCAGCCCTGACGGGAGTTGATAGATGTGGAGAGCGAGAAACTGAATAGGGTCTTGTAAGGGACTTGGTTGATACTCTGCGTTCAAACCGAGATAGTTGAGTACATGTTGCATTGGTCACGTGCAAACATGACTGGGTATTGCTGTCGATGGCGATGGTGCAGTCGATTTTTCGAGTTTTCTGAGCTTTTGAATGCTCACGTCGTCGAAGAACACGTACGCGTTGCAATTGCAGTGCGACGACGAGACATTGCCACTTTGCTACGCGTTGAAGAGGGCGTAGGCGAGACACTCAGCGATCGTATGTTTCTCAATTTTATTTTGTATGTTTCAACTCACAAGTCTATAGCGCTGCCATCCCAAACCTCTCTGCCCTCACCGCCACAGTCTCCACAACTTTCATTTGCCGCACTAGCATCACCAAACTGCAATCCAGACCTCAAAATTCCAGACTCGCCATCGCTCGACGACCTTGTGCATAGATTCTCCCAAGATTCGACTGATTCCGCGCTTATCGTTGCCCAGCATCTGACGCAGAGCGACGAGCACGATGGATCGCCAGTGTTCAGTTCACCATCCAGACAGACGTGGTACCAGTCACCATCAAACTCAGCCCGGTATTCTTCCCAACTCTCAGACTTCAGCATAGATATCCCGCATGTGTATTTTTTCCAAAGCCAGGCTCCGTATCAGAGCCAGTGATGTACTTAGCTTAAATTGACCTCTGTTTGGCAATTCATGACCGTCAGTGTCGCCAGCCTCAAGCAAGTCAAAAACTCCGTCATCGGCAATCCCTCAGCGAAACACAAACTTGCTGCCGACAACTTCTTTGTTCAGACGTGAATATCTCTGCTTGTTTCATTATTTTTGCAACTCTCCTAGTCTTGTAGAATGCCTCAATCAACCCCAAGAATTGCTCCGCATCGAAGCGGCCCACGTCATTTCCTCGCTCGCATATGGTATCCGTTTCAATGAACAAGTCTTTCTGCTCATCAGCCGTAGGCTCCCATGATGCCCTAGCGAGTCTTCTCAGAAGCAATGCACTCCGCGCAGCTCTATATGCCATTTCAAACTTGCGTCCTTCAGATTCTCTGGCCCTTAAATCAGCCCTCTGTCGTGTTTTGAAGGTTCTTGCGACTGCTATTGCAGATACAGTGGGACCTTCTCTTTGGGGAGTACGTCCGGACTCTTCTCCAGTCAGAGAAGAGGCCAAAGCTGCCCTCGACTATCTATTCCATGTGTGTGTTCTCTTAAAGCAGATCCAATCTCATCTACAGTAGACCGAATCTCTTGACATCTATCTCCCAAGACTAGTTGACAATGCCCCTACCTCAATCGTCCAGCTCATCGGTTCTGCAGTTCGAACTTCAGAACATCGCAAGGCAGTCATAGAATGGCTTCCTCCAAATGAACGCATGAAGGAGATCAAAAGCAAACGCGGTTGGGAAAAGACCGCCTCAACCGCCTCAACCGCCTCAACCTTTAGCAAACAAGGTGGCTGGGCCACCAGAAATCTTGTCGTATGGCTAGCCACTCGTGATTTCAAGCTTCAGGAAGCTGTACTCTATAGTCTGGCTGCATTAGCGAAAGACAACTCCCCTGTCGCCGCTATTCTTGCAAAGTCCAGCTCCGAAAGAGACGGTATGGTCATCTCATCCCATCAAGGACACCCTTTAGCAACATCCGAATCACCACTTTCAATTGCACTCGCTCTGACCAAGTCCAGGTCAATAGAGGTTCAGTTGGCAGCAGCTCTATGGTACGCCATTATATTCCTCCAGAACCTCTCCCAATCTCTCATTAGCGTAACTCATATTCTGCGAGGCTGTCCTCACACTGTGCCAGTGGATGAGTCTGCTGCTCGCACAATCATAAACGTAGTCAACCAAGTCATATCCAATGGCAGCTGTACCATACAAGCTCGTACAAAGGCTTGCTTCATCCTATGTAACCCATCCTTTTCTCTATAATTCTTCTCTAATCCCCTCAGACTACCTTGTTACTGACCACAGTTTTCTGTGTCATATGGCCTTCGATCGAGGATCACTCGAAAAACTCGCAGCCACACTTGCGACATACACCCCTCCGGAACCTAATGCCCAGCACGACGAAGACGAGCCTGAGAGTCGGTCTTGTTTACGGGAGGTACTACTTCCCCTATCCCGTTTTCGTCACTCAGTTTGTTCAGGCTGCACTCACAGCCACTGCAGCGATAACTCTTTTCGACAACGACATTCGCCGTGCCATTACTGATGACCTCCGCCTTCTTCCCATCATCAGCGTATCCTTGACCCACCAGCATGTCGGTGTTCGATACGCTGCTTGTCAATGCATCAGAGCTCTCAGCCGAGCTGTAGCCGTCTTGCGTACAAATCTTGTCGACACGGGCCTTGGAATGGCCGTCTTTCGTATATTCAAGAAGGAAGACGAAGATCGACGTGTACTTTCGGCTGCTCTTTCTACCGTATGCAATGTTGTGAATGAATTTTCACCATTGCGATCCGTAAGTGCCTTCTCCCCTGCCATGATGCTCACTGTCTTCAAGACATATCTAGAGCAAGGCTTGATGCCTCGGCTGGTGCAGCTGCTCGGATCCAGCGATTCAACCCTACGGCTTAGCGCTTTGTGGGCTATAAAGAATCTTGTCCGGAAGACAACGCTTGAAACAAAGCGGGACGTAATGAGACAATTAGGATGGGCCCAGCTCTCGATGTAAAATTTCACTCTTGCATTACGCGATTTGACCAATCCGTTCATAGGCTACTTGTCGACTCTGACGAAGGTGTGCAAGAGCAAGCCTTCAACGTTGTTCGTAATATTGCAGAAGACGAGGAAAGTATAGACTTGATCTTTGAAGAGCTTGGTTCGGATGTTCTACTCAATCGGGTTGCCCACGCACTGTCATCTTCCGACGATTATGTTGTCCTTCAGGTAACATTTCTTCTTCGTCTTGCTCTTACTGAAGATCTATCAGGCTGTTTATGTGCTCGCTAATCTCGCGAACGCTCAAGAAGCCCATCAAGCTTTGATTTTGTCGAATCGAGACATCCTCTTGTCGCTAAAAACTTGTCTAGAGTTAAAGGCTGGCATTCGACGTCCAGCCGTTGCTTGCATCCTCGAGCTCGCTCGCAATCATCCGGAACGACGCAAGGATTTCAACGAGGCTGGCATTGTATCTACTTTGCGATACATATGTGACGGGTCAGCAGGAGTGAGCATAAGTCCTGGCAGTAGATCTTTGCATGGCCACCATTCTGCCATGGAAGACGACAAGGATATCATCGATCAGGCCAGGGCAGCACTAGATTGGCTTCACGGAGAGGGTTATTATGTATCGTAGTTGTAATAAATATACCGCGGGTATTTTCGGAAGCAATCGTCTGATCACATTCCCAAAAAAAAGTTGATCAGTTACGCTGTCCAACCATGGCCTCCATATCCCGCCTCCGTTTGTCAGGTAGACTCTCTAGGCTGGTTCGTTAAATTTCTATAGCTGCTTTACATCTTCTCAATACTTTCTGTAGCCATTAGCTGCCAGAAGCATCCAGACTTCTGCAGACACCACACAACTTCAGGATTCTCCAACAGGCTCAGAACCCTTCACAGTCAAACTCCATGAAGACTCGTTTCATGCTCGCAACTGTGATACTCCAGACTTGAACGTCCAGGTGACAAAAACAGAGCTGCTTCAGATGTACAAAGATATGACTACCATGCGGCGGATGGAAATGGCAGCGGACGCCCTCTACAAGGCTAAGTTGATTCGTGGCTTTTGTCATCTGGCTATTGGTCAGGTATAAAAACTTTTTCCATAATCTGAACAAAAATTCATGTCGACTCTTTTCAGGAAGCAGTCTCAGTCGGCATGGAACACGGTATCACGAAGGAAGATCGTGTTATTACTGGCTACCGCTGCCACCCGTTCGCGGTGCTACGGGGTGGCTCTATTCCTGGTGTGATTGGTGAGCTGTTGGGCCGTAAAATTGGTATGTCCAAGGGCAAGGGCGGTTCCATGCACATCTTCACTCCATCTTTCTTCGGTGGAAATGGAATCGTTGGTGCTCAAGTCCCTGTTGGAGCAGGCATTGCCTTTGCTCAAAAGTATACTGAGCAGCTAGCGTGCACGTTTGCGTTATACGGTGATGGTGCAAGTAACCAAGGTCAGGTATTTGAAGCATTTAACATGGTAAGCTTGACCTGAAAGGCATTTATCGGCTCTAAAGTCTTTACTAGGCCAAGCTCTGGGATTTGCCATGTGTCTTTGTCTGTGAAAATAACAAATATGGAATGGGAACATCTGCAGAACGCAGTTCGTCTAATCCAGAGTATTATACCCGTGGAGATAAGATCCCTGGGCTTCAGGTTGGTAAACCAACTCTTTTGTACAATCCCTGGACTGAACAAAACACTTTAGGTCAATGGTATGGACATCATTGCTACTAAGCACGCCGTCCAATATGCCCGCAAGTGGGCAGTCGACGACAAGAAAGGTCCTCTCCTTCTTGAGTTTGTTACCTACCGATATGGTGGTCATTCGTAAGTTTGGTTTATCTGCAAGGAGCCTAATGACATTCTGTACAGTATGTCCGATCCTGGCACCACTTACAGAACTCGAGAAGAAGTTCAGAGGATGCGCAGCACTCAAGACCCTATCCGCGGACTCCAGCGATACATTGAAGACTGGGGCTTAGCTACAGAACAAGAGCTCAAGGTATAGTCAAGTGTTTACATATGCTGAATACCTAATCTCGCTCCAGCAACTTGACAAGCAGGCCAAATCCGAGGTTGACGCTGCTGTGGAGGAAGCTAAGGCTTCCCCTGAACCCTCTCCGGAGGACCTCTGGCCAGATATCTACTACAAGGGCACCGAACCATCCTTCATGCGGGGTCGGGAGAGGGAAGAGGTACGTTGCGTTTATATACAAGGCAGGCGTATTGACCATATTGGTAAACCAGGTTCATTATTACTAACATCCGATATTATCGTACACCTTACATAAATCGTTTAGACGTTAGTCAGACCTGTTAACTCGTCAAGGCATGATTATATTCTATAGTTTCTATGATAAGCGTCTAGTTTTTACTACGAAGTGCAAGATGATAGTCAAAGCTACGACGGTGTCTAAAGGTGTCTGAAAAGATGCTACAAACTGAAAATACCTCCTGCACGGCGACGGGATGGTATTGGGTGCGTTAAGAAGAGTGAGATACCTAATCCCACAGCAAGTGAAATGCCAACGAAGATTATCTGCAGACCAGTTTCGAAACCTCGAAGAATCTCAATTTCTGAAGCATGGAGGGGGTCATTGCAATCATACCTGAGATATACGAGTTCGGAGACCCGGAAGACTGTTCAGAAACAAAGCCAAGCAGTCCGCCAGAACCAAGTCCTGGAAATCACATCATTAAACTGACATCCAGGTACGAAGAGCATACCTGAAGGAACTTGGAACAAGATGCCAGTTATCTGCGAAGCATTGAGTCGGTCCTATCCCCCAGGTGCAAAACTGACCATAATTACAAATGCATTCCCTGATATGAACCGAGCGCATAGATTGGACACTACACCAACGGCAAAAGCCCTACAATAATGAGTGGACAACCTTTGCAGTCTAAAAGCTACTTGCCCTGCGGCGGAGCTCATGTTGTTGAGAGTTGGGAATTTTGTTGCAGTGAAATGATTGGTTACCCAGCCAATACAAGCGATGGTAACAAGGAAGAACTCGGCGATGTTAGGTTTGGTTTGCAAGCCAAGGGTCTGACTTACCATCTCTTTGGAAAACCACGGTGCTTGGTTTCGCATACTCAAGAAAAATGAAAACATCGGGACTGTTAAAAATGCTGGGCTCGAGTCAAATATGTTCTGAATAACTGTCTGGCAGATACATACCCCATAATATGCTAGGTGTTTTTTGATACCAATGAGCACCGCTGTGAGTTTGTGTACATAGATAGTCCGTGGTGCCATGGATAGGTTGGCTAAATATCGTAGTATAGGCTTGACCACCCATGGCTAGGCCAAGGCCAAGGAAAAGAGAATATATGACTGCGTAACACATCCTCACGGAGCCAGAAATAATGTTACGAGACATAATTTCCAAGGAACCACAAAGCACGATGAAACCCTGGTACGTGATTAGTTGAACATTTTCCCAACAAACTGGCACGAACAGGAAGTATCATTACAATGGCACCGGAAGTTATTGCCGAATAACAGAAGCGCTTCGTCGAGGCAAGAAGGGCAGACAAGAAACTAAACAAGGTAGCGACCGTGATCCTGTGATCGACAAATAAATCCGTTGTCCTGAGCATAATGAAGAAGCCTCAACTCGAATATATTGGAATAAAGCTCATTTTGTAGCCCAAATAGCTGGATGCCGACCAAAATAGTGCCCATGGGGAATGCCACGAGTGCATCAACAAAGCTGCCACTGAAACTGACAACGCAGATGCTACTCGAGCACATGCCACCCATAAGCATAAGTTGCCACCAGGTGTACAACTGTCGTTTACGCATGAGAGTATCAAGATGTTCCGAGGCTTCATCCACAGAAATATCGTCGTGTATCACCTAGAACAACGAAGTTGGAATAGATGATATATATAGAAGAGACCTGCCTTCCAGTAAAGCATATACGCGTCACTGAGTTTTCCCAGGTCAAGACTACTGCTCTGCCTTATTAGCTTGACCTGGCTAGTAGCAGTGGAGCTGTCGTCAAAACTAACTAGCATCACATCAGGCAAGTACATGCAAGAAATGTCGATCTCGAGAACTCTGGCTGTGGATTGCAGTTGGGATTGAAGACGATGAGACGGTCCTCCAAACATCATCATTGCACGAGTAAACTTGAGCAAAAATTCTTGACGCTGCAAAATTTGGGCAACATGACGAGTTATCTCGAGAGGCAATGAGTATGCATCTAGCAGGAAGGAAACAGCTCGTACAAATACTTCTGCCTTTTTCCTCTTCCGCCTTTTCTCTTTCTGGCGGGCCCACTTTTCGTCAATTACATATTCGTTATCCGCAAGTGGAGTGGCTTTGGATCCTCCGGTTAAGCGAGATGGAAACCATCTTTTTGCAGGCTTTGTATCAGTAACCTCTGTAGGTGACTTGCGCAAGTTTGTCAATCCAAGTTGAGCACTCTTGGGATGAGCTTTTCCTCGTTGCTTTTCTTTCAAAGGTACAATATCTTCGTAGGAATACCGAGAAAGATGATAACCTGGTCGCCTGATGTTTGGTTGCAGCTGGCTGGATGACGGTGCCGCTGCGCCGCTTAGATTACCGGTACTGGCGATGAGGGGTCCAAAAACACCACTTCTAATTGGAGGAGTTCGCGAACCTCCACGGAGAAAGGGCAAGGACGTAAGGGAACCAGTTGTATGAGTCCTACCGATGTGATCAACGCGAGTGTCTTCAGAATCGGTGGTCGCGTTTGACATGGGATCCAAAGAGCTTGAGCGCGAGATTCCGAAGTCTTTGGACGACTGTTCTACCCATGGTTTCTCGGGGGCTTCGGGCTCTGATAGAGTTATACAAGAAGTTGGAGTTGATGCCTCAGTAGAAGTATCGCTGTACAAGGTCAACAGCGCAGACAAAACACCAAATGGTGGTTGAGGTTCTGGCTTGTCTGCCGTTTTCTCCACGTCACTATTGTTTGTGGCAGGCGGAGCAAAATCGCGAGCCTTCACTGGATGTTTATCTGAGGATGCTGGAGCAGTCTTCCTCTGTCGCCACACAGCACCGACGTTTGAGAAAAGTGACTTCCCCTTTCGAGTGTGTGCTCGAACCAAATGAGCTGCCTGAGCACCTGTATCGTTGGTACCAGGAAGGCCAGCACTTTCGTGTGGATCGACATAAGCTCCTGGAACGTCCTCTGCGGGTGAATCCTGGCCTTGATCGCGTGAACCTGAGGACTTGTGACGTTCGAGGGCCTTCATAAGTGTTTGCAGTGGCCTCGTCTGGTCGCTAGCTGAACGAGAACATCAAAGGAACAAGGCACTGACATCTATTGCATGTTCATCGAGAACGTGTCGAGAATCATTGACTTCTTGGATATTGTCAAGACGGTGTCCCTTGCCCAGCATGGTACGAGTTGAAAATTCTATTCATTATGCGATGTGACTTCGGATAAGGCGGATGCCCACCTACGTCACACTGTATTGCCCCCGCCAGGCGTCGACGTCATCTCTACATCTTCACTCCGAGTCACGCCTTCCTTACGATCCTGCATGTAAGTATTATTCGCCCCCGCCTCCGCCTTGAGTTTTTCCTCGTCCCCGCGCGTCAATTCTTTGTGCTTGATCATGAACATGCTGGTTATGGCTGCCAGGGCTGCCAGAGAAGCATGCAAGATGAAGAAATCTCTAAAACCCTTAGTATACCCATGTATTAGAATGTATGCTGCTTCATCAGCGGACAGTCCGACGATCCCTGGGTTTGATAAGATAGAGGGATCATTGATCACTGCAGATGCAGCAGATGGGGATATCGAGATGGCATTCATTGAAGTTCTGAGACTGTTGTTGATCATTGTTGATCCTACTGCAAGAGACAAAGTGCCCCCGAGCAAGCGGACAAACTGGCAGAAAATCGGTGTCAGATACCCCAATCAAAACAACTTACATTGCGGAAAGCGGTTACGACAGCCATATCACGCCTGGGCACCGACGCCTGAGCCGCCACAGTCGTGGTCTGTAAAGTCTAACGCCTGTTAGAACAACAAGATTGGAAGGGTCAATTTTCCTACCTGTCCACCACCCAATCCCACTAAAAGCATGAAAACAACCAGGACGCCTTTTTTAGTAGATGGTGTGACAGTTGATAGAAACCCGCATCCAATAGCCCAGATAGAGAATCCCGAATAGACGATAGTCTGGTACGAACGTGAATTCACAAGAAAATCCAGTCAAATGTAACTGACACGGTATCGTCCTGTGCGGCTGATCATCATACCCTGCTAATGCTTAAGATACAATGATAAGCAACGAGCAACGTGCCACTTACAGAACCCCAGTTGGCGAATATCTGAGTAACCGTCAAAGGTATGAGGAACACGCCTTCGATTATAAGGTTAAGAACAATAGAATACAACAACTAAACATTTACCGGCACTTATTGGAGAATATCCAAGCACAGCTTGAAAGTACTGAGGCAGATAGTAAAGACTGGCAAAGAATATGAACCCGCTTCGGGGTAGATTAGCACATCAATGGGCGGCTGTATTGATGCTGACTTGATAAACATTGCTATATAAACGCCGGTCACCGTTGAATGCTTGAAAATATGCACTTAAATGACGTTCAGCAAAAAAGTGAAAATCTAGTCCTCAATACATACTGGGAACAATAGGAAGTGGCGCCCCCTTCCATTCCCAGAAGCAGAATATTGCAAAGACGAGCAATCCACAAAATAAGGGAGCTAGGACCATTGCTGAGTTCCAAGGAAAGGTCACCCCGCCCTATATGTATTCAGGACCACGTCTTTTCCGGACAGAGTACGAACCCAGATTAATGGCAAGACGATGAGAGCACACCCGGCAAGGGTAAGGAGAGATCCCAAGTAATCAATCGACAAGAGTTTTCTGCCGCTTTATCAATGTGTACAATGCGGAAGGAAAATAATACCTTTTCATTCCGCCTTGCACGGGCTTGAGAGGAAGAAGGAAAATCACACCACAGGTCGAGACGAACGAGGGAGGGAGTGTCACCCAAAAGCACCACTGTTTGGTATTAGTTAGTGACGAGAGACCATAACCAGAGCTCACCTGCCAACCGGCAGTCTGAGCAAGAGCACCTCCAATAGGTGGCCCTGGAATTCTCCTATTAGAGCCACGTCAAAGTAGAAAAATTGGCCATACCAATAGCGTAACCTACTGCTACGACTGCTCCAATTATGCCTAGAGGGCCTGTCAGCACTTCCCAACCTCTTCGTAAAGGCATGCCTTGATATTTCCCCCTTTCTCTCAGCGAGACAACATCGCTAACGATTATTTGCATCAGGCTGACAATTCCACCTCCGCCTGCGCCAGCTACACCTCTGCAGATGATTACCTGCAAAATGCTCTTTGAAAAGCCAGCAAGCAAGTTGCCAAGAATATATACGGACATGGCTATGGTAGAGTAAAAAGCCAGACAGAAGCGAAGTGTAGAGACTTACCTATGCACATAGCAACTTTCCTGCCAAACACGTCTGAGAAGCGTCCGTAGAGTGGCTGAAAAGCGGTGGATGTCAACAGATAACTTGAAGGTACCCAGGAAACCACCCGTCCTGCCTGGAATGCAGAAGAGATGGTAGGTAAGGCGGTAGCGACTGCCGATAGGGCTAGTACTGGCACCATTCATGACAAGTAACCTTACCAATTGTTGAATCAAGCGAAGTAATAACAACAAAAAGAGCCAGCCCAATGAACACCGGGACAAGCTTCCTTTTTGGCAAGAGATTGGTTTGATCAGTCAACTGCACCTCGCCGGATTTCGAGGGCAAGGCGTTGACTTCAGTAACAGTTGCATTGGTTTCAAGAGGCGTGTCGGTCATCTTCTCTAAGTTCCAGCCAGACTCGTGGTCCCAGTTTTAAAAGCATGCTGTCGGAGCCGTTCTCCGAGCAGGACAAAAATTAAGCCGGTTGGTCGGATACTAAGTAAATGTTCGGTATCAGTCGTCAGCGGTGAAGACGGATTACTTCAGAGGTCGGATACTCAGATTTGCAGATGCGAGACACAAAAAAGTCATGAAGAGGCTGCCGTCAATAAGTTCGACACATTGACAAGGTTCCGCAACTCGAATCACGTGATGAGCAATTGAATCTTCGTTTCTATATATACCACTAACTACGTAAGACGTGGCTCGGTATTCTCCCTTCCTAATGTGACCCAGATTTCAAGTATAGTGAATCTGATGGAACGGTGTTGGAGGCACGAATCAAATAAGCCTTGGTGATCTCAGTTCATATGAGCTTCTCAGACGCGCCACCGTTTATGAATTTGGCAAATTTTGTCAAGTCTGAGGATATATATTTGTCACAGCAGTAATTTACACGGCAAAAAAGAAGCTTACTAAGGCTTCGGAACTTACCTCACCCAAGCTGCCACCATATGTAATAGTAGTACCTACTTCTTAGTTATCATGTCTTACATCGACTTACCAGTAGCGAGAACCTTGCAAGGTCCGAGTACAGGGATGAAATTTTAGAAAAGATAAATAGGGGAGTGTACATATGTGTACAGATAGATAAACTAGTCAGTCTTGAAAGTGTGAATGGTCGAGCCCATAATAAAAGCAAGTTGCTTGGGTGTTAATCAATAATCGGTTTCTGAATCCGAATGCAGTGATGCCTCTATTAGTGTCATGGACCTATGTCTCGTCAGCTCTTGTTGTTGAGGTTCGAGATAGGCGTTGAGGCATGGCGATTTCTTGAGATTTTCAATGTCGACATGTATGATCTCCTGACAGAACATGTCAAGATCGAGATCATTTTCATCGTACCCTGCAGATATCGATTAAGATAATGAATGCGACATATATCCAACACAAACCGAACGGCTGCTCAATTTCCTCTCCAGCTGCAAGAAAACCAAGGTAGATAAAGGCAGCAACTGCGACACCTGGAATGGTGTACCACGCGAATTCCGCAACAAGCTGGAAAGGCAAGAAAAATAGGTAAATCCAGACAGTGCTTCGATCGGATCAGCATCGACACAGCTTGTGGGGAGTACACTTACTGCCTGCAATGCGAGAGAAGGGGGATAGCATGTCAGATATGCCTTACACCTAAGAGAAAATAGTACCTGATATGCACAGAGTACCCGCTGTCTCCATTGTCAGCGAAGGCCAATGAATGAGAGTGAGACTTACAAAGGAAGTGGTGTTGTCAAAATGCGTTCGAGGCCAGATAAAGTCTCTTCCATAGCGGCAACGCAGCCAATCAAGCTCCCAAGGCTCGTTCCTATGAGGATAGGCTGAGCGATGGACTGGTATGCGGAACAGATTACGAACCAGGGACAGTGCTTCGATCCTCGAGAACGCTGAACCACTCACTTATGCATCTCAAAATCTCGAGGGGCAGATTTTCTCCTCTAGCATCTGCAATACGACGATGCTTAGAACTCCCTATTCGCTGATGGACAGGACCTTGCCATTTTCTCTGGCTGGCATCTTGACCAAAAGGATTCTTGCCGTCCTATTTAGTACGCGTCAGGTAAAGGTAAACAAACTCTAGACATGGGTACGAACTTCAATGAGACTATACCCTCTTTTTCCTCTAAACCAATTGCGAATACTTGCAAACATTCCGGCAAACGGAATGAGCTCGTGTGATACCTGTTCCATGACAGTTTGGTCATCTGGCCTTTGTGCTGGGGCCAGAGGTTGGTGGATAGATATTTGAGAAGACTGCGAGGGACTGCGACGCGCTTGATGGCGCTTAGAAGTGGCCTTCGCAATGCCGTTTGAGCTACCTTCGAATGTGCCATAGGCTGTAGCTGGAGGTGGAGCAACAGGTTCTCTGTCGGTGAAGAAATGTGTAGCTTTTTTGGCAAATCCTTCTGAGCTTAGCGCATCGTCGGCCTTGGGAAGCGACGGATTCGAAGCAATACGATGTGCCCGTGACGGAGGAGGGAGAGCAGAGCTCAAGGCCGCCGATTTTTGTGCGACAGTATGATCATGCTAGAGAAAGTTGAAAGGAGCGGAGGAGAGAGATTAAACAAACTTGCGTCATGGAGAGGTCGGATCAAATCATAGAGATCTTCATAATAGATTCCCACTTCACCTGAAAATGAAGATGAAAGATGCACTGGAGTGCACTGACTTACATACCTCGTATATGATGCTTGAGTGCCACGGCAAATCTGTGGAGAATAATAAAAAGGTTGTCGGACGGGGTCCAAGATACTCACCCCTCGACAAGATCGAGTGCCATTCGTTTTTCAGCCATGATTTTGACCAATTCTTGGGTCGGTCTCAGTACCTGGCCGCTTTCCATCTCTTTTGAAGTCTTTGGCGTGAGCCTTGGAGGCACATGAAACCAGATGAGACGGCCAATAGTCCTGGAATTTCTGATTACGTCTGACCAGTAGCATCGTCCTGGCGTCTTGAGTCTGTGAGGTTCAAAATGTAATATTCGACGTACCCATCCAGTACCGATCATAACCACTCAGGGCACGGTAGGAAATGACGAAACCTGCAGATATATAGTAGGGATGAGCAACGGAATCAGGGAAGGACAGTACCACTGCACCAATGTTAAATAATTTCAAAAGGAAAGTAAGAAAATGCACATACATGATTACTCCCAACACCGTTAGTAGTACGCCGGGTACAGCAAGATGCAATATACCCTTTTCTTCCAAAGTTACGACGATAGCAGCAAATGTAGTGTGTAACAATACAGCCGGCCAGATTCTCCATATCTATGCATGTTCGGAACTATGAGTAGAGTGCTTAAACTGTGCTTACCACACTGCCTCTGCCAAAGGTCCAGGCCAGAAGGCTATAAGCAGGTTGTTGAGTGAGTTGCAGCACAGAATCTGGAAGCTGCGGCTTCACGGCCGGAAGGAGACGGTGGCCGGTAAAGGAACGTTTGGTATTCAGGCGACCTTTGCCTGACATTTTGGAGAGAAACGAAAGAGTGATACGAGATAAAAATAATGAGAGTGAGTTCCTGGCACTAAGAGCACCTGTAAAGCAACAAGAAAGGATATGGAGGTCTTGAAACTTACAATGATTTATAGCTCGATGGGCGCGTTCTCACTGTCCGCGAGGCACGTGACGTGGCAGTTACGCGTGGAGGTCGGAAAACATGATCATGACATATGATTTTACGTTCTTCATCCCATTCCAGCACACTGGTCGGCCGTCGACGAGTCGCTCATGCGTTCATGTATGCTTATCTTTCTATCTGGCAATGCGACGAAGTTCCTTCGTGCTGCTCGTAATGACAGACTGGGCATAATGCTTGCAATCCACGACGGCGCAGGACGGCGCCCATACATGCTAAGTTCATCAGACTGATTCAAAAGAAGCCAATCGAGGAATGATTGATTTCTGCAGATAGTTGACTTGTCACCTGCCAATAGATAAACACCTTTATGCCGCCTCCTTCCCTCGATTCCTGTTTCTTTTGTGATTCAGACCCTGATAGAAAGCATCCGATTCTTCGATGGACTGGATTTCGATGCGCACACATATCTGGGTCAATTCACCGCAACTGACACGTTCAGCAATTCGTTCAGGAGGATCGACGCTTCTTCCTGCCAGGTGTGTGACGATGGCAACCCGCGACTAGATGAATGATAAGACAGTGACATGTTGTCTACGTCTGCTTACTTCTTTCGAGAGTGTCTGCCACACGTCCCAAAACCCGGTAATTGCCCATGAGTGAGCACCGATATATGCCCATCGTGCCTAGGTCTTTGAAGTGAATCAACTCGACGTATCTGCACTTACTCTCTGTCTAGGAAACACAAAAGTATGGAAGACATCCCTCGGCTGTTGTGTGATTTCGTCCGAAATTCTGCTGTTGAATTCTTGGCTGCCCCAATCAATGAGATACGTTGCGCTGACGCCATCAATATCCTCCTCGAGGTATATGGGGTCGTGTAAAAATGCAAAATTTTGATGAAGATGGACGCGAAGGGACTGATCCGGAGCAAGACAGAGACTAGAGAGACACTTTGCCATCAAAGATTTCGTTGGTATCGAGACATACCAGTCTAGTGTTTCCATCTGGCGCAAAGGAGTTACTTGAGGGCATCCGAGATGCAGAAAAGACAAACCGTTTCTTCATTCAGCTGCAAGCACCGCTGTAGGTCAGCCCAGTTGAATGGTCCTTTACGAAATCCCCTAGCACTTTGCGGAATCTTTTGACTATGGTGGATCCAATACCGTGTAGACTCAGATCTCTCTGAAGCGGGGTGGACTGAAACTTCGTAGACTGGCTGTCCTTCAAGTTCCTCAGCCGGCGAAGTCAAATTTCGGCGCAAGGAACTTTCAGCTACAGGCGGAGTACCTTCTGCCATTGGTGATGAAGTTGAGTTTCCTGGAGTCTGAGATTTGGTCTCAGTAGAGAATCGAATGACAAGATTGGAATAACCCTTCGTGCACCGTGATCGCGTACAAGTTGCCGAGCTTTGTTGCGATCTTGTTTGTTTTCCCTTTCATGGTCCAGACTACTCTCAGCGGGCTCAGGAACATTGTCCCGAGGGACCTGGATCAGAATCCGATGCTGGAGAGATGTCACTCGGATAGAAAGATGTGTGAGAGACTCAGAAATGAACGCTAACTGTGGGAGCTTTGAGTCGATGCATAGTAGCAACAGAGATAGGATGACCTCGTCTTGCACAGGCTGCATTCATATGCGTTGCAGTATTGACTGTTTGGACAAGACGCGTGATCAGCTTCTTCCGCACAGTGGTCGAAGTGGGTCGTCCACAACGATGCAGTCAGCTAAATTGCTTGTCGATGTACACACCCATGTGTACCTTCCTAGCTACGTGTCAATGCTAAGGGCTCGCAGCTCAATCCCAAAAATCGTCGAGTCAGTCCGGGAAGATGGCAGAGCTGAGGAGAGGCTGCTCATTCTCGAGCATGAGCCGTCTGGCGGTCGTCCTGTTAGCAAGCAATACTGGGACCGAGATCAAAAGCTTGCGTTTATGGATAAGTTGCGCATTTCTTGCTCTCCAGCTAGTGCTGACAGTTTTTAGACACGGTATTGACATCTCAGTAGTCAGGCGAGTTAAACTACCAGCCCTCTCTCTCTCTGATCTTTACCAGTTCCGCCAACCCTTGGTTAGACTTCTTATCTCCTCCTAAAGCTCACGAGATGGCTCTTGAATTGAATAAAGACCTGGAGACTTACTGCTCAACCTCCCCTTCAGTCTCTACGGGGATTAAACGACTTTATGGATTTGGTCTTTTACCTTTGGTTCCAGAGATAAGCACGGGCGCGTTACTCGAAGCGGTGAAACAGATTTCTGATTCACCTCACCTCAAAGGTCTCATTCTGGGTACCCGCGGAGTCGGTCGGGGTTTAGACGACGAGGCCCTAGATCCTGTTTGGCAAGCCATAGAAGCTGCCGGTCTAGTGGTCTTCCTTCATCCTCATTACGGTGTGGGTAGCGAAGCTTGGGGAACAAAAGATAACGGTCATGTGCTGCCACTGGCTCTGGGTTTTCCTTTTGAAACTACGGTGGTGTGTCCTCTGTTGTTAGTTGACGACAAGGTCTGAATGTGCCCAAGGCTGTGACGCGATTGATACTTGCTGGTGTTTTGGACCGTTTCCCTAATCTTCGGATACTTCTAGCACATTCAGGTGGAGCTCTTCCTCAACTGTCTTCTCGCCTTGCGTCCTGTATACACCATGACCCGATCGTTGCCTCGAGATTGAGATACGATGCTCGTTATTACCTTGGAAATTTGTATTTTGACGCAGTGGCCTATGGTTCTGAAGAACTGGCCTTCGTCAGTGATGTGATATCGAGATCTCAGCGGTATGGATCTGAAAGGTCGGAATCAGATAGAAGTACGGGAAGCGGGAGAATACTCTTTGGTACTGACCATCCATTCTTCCCTCCGCTGAAATCAATGGACAAGTGGAAGAGTGTTACGGAGAATTTGGATGCCATAGAGACTGTAAAAGGATGGGCTACTTCTGACAAGGATCGTGTACGAGGCGGGAATGCTCTATCGTTATTTAGTATAACATAGAATTCTTTATCCTTTAATCTGCAATTTGAGGCTAAAATCGATGTGCTGCACAGATTGATGTACCACGCTTGTGCTGAGGATGTCGATCTCTGTCTGATCGTCAATCACCGCCATCGGAATATTAATCAATCGTTTTCACCTGGTATTGCCCTCTCTTGCAAGTTGTTCTCGGTTATGTTTCCGCTGGATTCAAATAGAAATTTACGCTTTCCATGCCACTTCTCTTTCAGGCGGCGAGCGACATCGACCAACTCACGACCTTCCATGTTATCCAACATGATGATATCCGCCCCAGCTTCAATGGCTTCGTCTGCTTCTGCTTCTGAGCGTACTTCAACATCAAGAAGTAGGCTGAAGCCTCCGACGGAACGCGCCTGTTGGATGGCATTGGTTATGGAACCTGTTTTATCAGCATGAAAAAATGATGGCGGACGGAAAGAGGCTCACCAGAAGACCATACATGATTATCTTTGAGCATGATCATGCTTGATAGATCATGGCGATGTGTATCAATGCCTCCAACGATCATACCATACTTTTCAACAAGTCGGAAGCCTGAGGTAAACTCGTCTCAAGAAGCGAGCCGAAACAAGTCGTAGCTCACCAGGAGTGGTTTTCCTGGTACCAGCAATGATGCCGCTGTATCCGTATCCTCTTGCGAGATCCTTGATCTTTTTCGACCTAGGTGATTAATTATCAATGCTGTAGATGCGAACTAGTAAAATGTGACTTTGTAGCAATTCCGCTACAGCGAGCAAGAAGATTAAGAGCAACACGTTCACCGAGCAAGAGAAAACGTGCTTTCCCCCGAACGGTAGCTACGTGCTTGACAGGCTCAAAGACCTCGCCTTCGTCGACAAGCCATTCCACCCTGTGGCTCATTGTGTGTGTTCATGATAAAACAGTCGAATCCACGCACTCGCAACCCAGCTGGGCGAAGATTTCGGTGAAAAATGGGGATCCAGCTAGAACGGCAGGAAGTTTGCCCTTGCCGAAGAGATAAGCTTCACGCTCAACCTCGCCAACCACAAAGCCACCGTAATCGAAAGACGGAGTGTCCTCAGCAAGCCAAGTTGAGATTTGTGTCTTCCAACTGGGCGGAAGGAGATGTTGGAATGAATTGGTCATGATGGTGTGAAATCACGGATGTATTCGGAAAGAAATTTACTTTTTATAGAAACTGGGTATCAACTTACGGCCAAGAAAAGTTCCTTCAATACCAACATTTCAAAGAACAAGAGCAATGAAAGTAGCCACAAGGGCCATGATACTGGGTTCTACTACCCTAGCAGAGTTGCTAGTCTGCGTGGGCGAAACACTTGGGCTGGAGGTCGTCACCACCGTTGGCTGCGTAGAAGTCGGCGTGAAAAACCTGGAATGCAGGTCAGCATAGAGTCGGTATATATCGTGCAACTTACGAAGAGGACGACGTCGAGGAGATTGAGCTGCTGGTGTTGACCTGTGCTGCCTGGATGCTAAATGTGACCGACTGGGCAAGGATCGTGCCTAGGGCCTGGAAAGTTTTAAGAATTCGTAGTAGAGGACCACAGGAAGCGGCATGGTACCTCACTAGAAGCTGCGAATTTGACTTGAAAGTCAGGCCCAGTCGGCCAACCTTCCGCAGGGGGGTTTGCAGAGACCTGATTGTCGGGTCCCTGAACGAGAGCATCCAGCACTTGGCTGTAATTCTGTAATAACATTTTTGATCATAAGGCAAGCAGCCTGTAGAATTGAAACCACTGACAGCGGCGCTGTTCGTCAAGAGAATAGTGAAATTGGAGGGATCGCCTCCACCCATAACCCATACAACTCTGCAGCAAGTCAGAATGTCGTACTAAAGAGTTGACACAGTTTACTTTTGGGACCCATTGTTCGTCCAACCCTGCGAACTGTTGGGAGACGTGATAGTGTATGCGCTGGCACATGCAACGAGCGACAAGAATATGGACAACGAACGCATTCCTCCAACGACGAACTTGATGGTGATGGTTGATAAAAAAGAGTGAAGGCACGTCAAAGTCGGCTCAAGTGCGCTAGTTCATAACGTTCATACGTAGCTTCCATTCTTTCCTTACACGTAAACTAGGTGACGGACTGAATACTTCTCAGCATGTCCTGCGCATCAACCCATAGATCGTGCTGACCCCAGATATCAACCACCGTCGTGATGATGAGCCAGCACGATTTTGAGGACAATAAGTTATTCGAATCGGGTGCTTGCTGGCTAGCTTCTTCTTGCAGGAGCACCTTGAGGAGTGCAATGCTTGCACGAACAAGGTTACGCAGCATGTTCATGCTGTCTGCCGAGACGTGTTCATCCACCAATGCGAGAAGAACAAACATCCACTGTGCATGTGTTTCAGATAACCGTGGCAGCGCATCTTGGAGATGCTGATTGATCCAATGTGCAAAGTACATAAGAAGATGCAAAGAGTATCGCTGTTGGACACGTCAGCCTGGGGCGTGTCCATGACAAAATAGAAAAAATTCACCTGATCAATATACTTGAGGAGTAGGGGAGTCGGCGCACGAGGCTTGAAAGCTAAAGTATGGGATTCATCGGATGCTGTGGACTCTTCAATATCGTCTGAACCGACAGGGGTGCAGGAAGGTGTCGGGAATGATTCGGTTGGATC
>QLOY01019717.1:0-15560 GCA_003313965.1 Megacollybia marginata | reverse complement strand
AATCATGATGACCCCTTTCCCAGGCACCAGAAACATCTCATAAGCTATTAAAGAGTGACTGTGTATTACGCGTCTGCTTTTGCCAGGGTGCGGGCTATAATGGCCTATAATATATATAATGACCAAGGTGTCTTGATCATTGACCTCTGACTACTTGGAAAGCTGTTTCCAAATCCCAGTTGCCCACCTGACTACCGAATATGCGTAAAACCGTGTTGATCACTGGCTGTACCACTGGTAGTGCCGGACATGCACTTGCCAAAGAATATCATGCTCGAGGTACAACCTGCTTTATGCACTGCACTCATTGGTCTAGCCTATCCTAAGGACTGCAAGTTTTTGCGAGTTCGCGTCGTTTGGAATCTATGGCAGATCTCAAAGACACCGGAATGGAACTCGTACAGCTCGACGTGACAGACGACGCTTCCGTCCAAGTGGCCAGAGATTTTGTCCAGTCTCGTACTCATGGAAGTCTTGATCTACTTGTGAATTGTGCAGGAGCTGCCAGTATGGAACTGCCTCCGAAAATCGCTAGACTCACTTTTCCCATAGCGACAATGCCCGCCTTGGATCATAACGTGGAAGATGCAAAAAAGATCTTTGAAACCAATGTTTTTGGAGTGATGCGGATGGTGCAGCAGTTCTTCCCGCTTCTTGTCAAGTCTACGGATGCATGCATAGTGAACGTCGGTAGCGTTGTTGGCACATTTCCAATGCCTTTTGGAAGTGCATACAATGCAAGTAAGGCTGCACTCCATCAGTACTCTGACACTCTCCGGATCGGTCAGTTTCTCTGTTAGAGCTGACGTGCTCACCAATCCTTTATTCTAGAACTACGTCCCTTCAAGTAAGCTTGAATAGACTAGACAGACTAAAAGTGGATTTTCTCTAGCATCCAGGTAGTAACCGTCTATCTCGGGGGAGTACGAAGCAACATTTTCAGCTACCCGCAACAGGATTTTCCTGAAGGTTCGCTTTACTTGTCCATCGTACCAGACATTCGGCGTAGAAGAGATAATTATGAAGGCAAGCGCTGCATTACTTGACTCTCGCATACTGAACTCTATTCAGCGTCCACTCCTGTCAATGTCTTTGCTAAACAGTTCGTCTCGAAAAGCTTGCAACGCTATCCCAGTGAACATCTTTGGATCGCATCCGGAGCGACGTTGATCTGGCTTATCAGTACTTTCTCGCCTCTGAGAGTCTTGGTCAGTTGATGTACTTACAAACCGTGTTCCACCTGACGTGCCTCAAGAACTACATTCTTGCTCGTTCTGTCGGGTTACTTAAACTGGCAAAAGCCTATAGAGATCGAAAAAAGGACTAGACTACTGTTGCTAGTAATGACCAAAGCGTTCTCGTCTTGAGGAATAATCACAAGTGAACCAGACTCGGGCAACCGCATACAATTTTACCTCGCCTTTTTGCACACAGTCAAGTGTTAACATAGCGTTCGAGCTCTTCGCTAACATGTTTTGAAGATGGCAATCGCCTAAAGATGACCACTTTCAATCTCATCGGACTCACGAGCCCAATAATACGGAAGCCTTCCTGCCCATACCTCAAGTTTGGACTGATATCCCCTTGATCAAACCCTGACCCATGCGTTCAATCTCGGCCAACACAGCAGCTTTGTTGAGCTGGACTAAATCTTCTTTAGATTTCTCCTTTTGTTTTTCCTACAGAAACAGGTCCAATTCGTCTAATGGAGTAAAGTAGAACCGACCTTTGGACAGGGCATACTAGAATAGCCGCCAAGAACTTTAAATGATTTGGGTTCCTTTAGTGTGATATCCCATACGCCCGCGAAGCAATCGCCGCCAAATGGGTCGTAGAAGAGTTTGAAACTGTCAAAGTAGATATGCTAGATTGAATTGAGTCGTCAGTGTATAATGCGATTTCAAAACGGACCTGGAGATCGAAGAAGAAGGAGCGTGCAGGATCAAATCCAGGTCTTACGACAGTGTCTAATTCGGTGGACATCAGATTCGAGTATTTTCCGCGCTTTGAAAGCCTTTCGCCGTCGACGACAACGTTTTGGTAGTAGCGAGGCAAAACTGCAGTATTCAGGCGAATAATAAAGTCATAGTCGGTTGTTGGATGAGTGAACATTGGCTAGGAGAATATAAGACCGTGAACGACGAGAAGAGGAAAACACTACAGGTATGATCAGTCTGCCGTGTTCCATGCCCTGCAAATACTCCCATGCCGCTTTTGCGAACGCAGATATCCGTCTTGCAACAACAGCGTCAGGGCCATGAGACGTCCACACATGCCCAGCTTGATCCGCTAATGTCGAAACTGCCCAAACACCGGCTGCAGGAGAAACAGGGAGTTCCTCAGTCGCCAGATCATAAAGCGGAACAAAAACTCCCTCTTCCCATTTCCAGTCCTTGAAAAACTCAAGAACAACAGCGAATCCTCGTTCCTTACTTGAAGGAACACCAAATCGCTCAACACCTTGTCCATCTTCAATCTTCTGTTCCCATCCATCTGAAACAAAGAACTGTGCGCATAAGAGCTCGATGACTTCTTCACTGACATGACCATGTAAAAACCAATGACACGCAAACCATCGTTTTACCAGACGAACTGTACCTGCAAAAGCGGGAAAATGGTGACAAAGCTTTGCAATAGCACGATGATGCCTTGGAGCGTGAATGAATTGGCGTATATAAGCTTCCTTGGCTTCCATAGCGACGTGATATTGTTTGTTTTTTTTGGTGTCCTGATGTTGAGGTTTAACATGAGGAAGACGATTGACTTTGTTCTCGATTATGCGATCGAGAAGAAATGCCTCACGTTCATTGTGTATCCGAACCGAGAATGCCCATCCCTCAGAAGTGAGAATTTCGAGCCTTCCTTGGTCGTGGATTTCAGAGGAATCGATTCCATCGCCCACAACGACGGAAGCTTTCAGCCCGTCAATCGAAGACATGAGCAGAGTTGCGATCCTTTCAAAAAAAGCCAATTTCATTTTTTGAATAGCCCGTAGATCGTCGGGCCATCTGACAGATTTCTCGAATTGGAGAACAAACTCGATAGGATGGATATACTTTGCGTTTTGCGGGAGTACTGAAGCGATAGAGGTTGGCAAAGGAACTGGAGCAAAGACGCTTGTATAACGCAAGGATTCTGACGTAGCACTGACAGCAACCAATGCCAAAGGAAGTTGTTCATCCAAACCCTTGAATTCCTTGACAAGAGCATCAAAAGCAGTCATAGCACCTTTAAAACCCATCGAAGATCCCGTTTCGATATACAGCTTGGAAATGGATTCCGGTAGTTTTATCAAAGTATCAAACGGCTCTTGCCAGGCCTGTATTGAATCGCCCTGAATAGCAAAATGCCAGTGAAGTAGGTGTCGAACTATCTTGGTCGGTATATGTGCCTTTTCATCTACGGTCTTAACTTCCCAAACGACGCTTTCAGTGATACTCCCATCTTTGAAGCGACGAAGTTCTGCTTTGTCGCCCCAGAGATTACGGAAACGAATTGATGAGGGGGTGGAGGTGTCGGTGGCTGCAGGACCATGATCGACTTGGCGGAAGGCGTGTTGAGGGTTGTAAACGAGACCGATGTGAATGACATAGGGAGTCGTGGGATGGGCTTGAGATAACGGTCTGGAGGAAGTGGAAGGGTGAAGGAGAACTGCTGCTTTGACTCTATCCCCTAGACCTTCGGTTAGGGTCGAGGATAGTGAAGACATCAGAGAGTTGGCAGCTGAGCCCCAGTCCAGGATGGCATGAGAAGATGAGTTGCGAGGTTTAGAAGAGGAAAGGTCGACGCTATGGAGGACGGTCAGCACGACACATTATAGAGTAACCAACATACTAAATGACGGCATCGAATCTCGCGGAAAGGTCTCGTCTATCCTTGAGGAAGACTTCTGTGAAGGGGTCGCTGTGAGCTACGTCCAATATGGCTAATGTTCGTCTAGCATCATGTCCGAGCTACGGACAACCTTAGTGACGCTTCTACACACGGATATCAACGTACAAGTTTGAGCGAACCAACAGGGACTCCAGCAAGTAGATTGATAGAGGATGAATCTACAAAAACGGGACCAGTAAGGTTTTCATATTGGTCTAGCGAGAACTACTCAGTGAATCAACACCACCCCAGACAAAAAAGTAGGAGACAAGCACACCTTGGGTTCCTTCTCTGACTTTACAAAAACACGGTCCTTCTCAAAATCATGCTTTGCCAAAAAATCTAACGCGGCTCTGAAGAGCTGATACGAGCTCAGCCCTCTACCAAGCGGCTTCCGCTTTGATTTGAGTGTCATATCCATAACTTGTTCACCATTGATGAGTAGTTCTAATAATGCACTCCAAAAGGGACCTTTGCCTTCGAAGCCGTGAACGCATAGCCGCGAACCTTCAGAGTATCCTCGTTGGTTTGCCCATACACGGAGAAGGGACAATGCATCGCTGAATGATGTGCTACTTTGTTTCAAGGTGTGGGCGGAAAGAAGATGGCTTCTGGCTGCTGTAGCGGTTAATAGAGCGGTGTTGTAGAGCGGTGTGGGTTGATGGGTGTCAGATTCAGATGATATACGAATGTTTGGCTGAGATGGGGAGAGACGGTGGATGGGAATAGGAGATTTGGATGGAAGTACAGGAATGATACAGATTTCTGCGTGCAGCATTTTGAGACCGCTTTTTGTTTCATCTAAGCAGAGTAAGCCAAAGTGTAAGGATAAGCTGAGCGTACCTTCGCCTTCACGAAGGATGAGATTTGTTAGTCGTGGATCGTCAGAGGTAGAACGGTACGACGCGTCCAAGTTGAGGCCGGATTTCGGGTCCCTCAACGCAGCCGCGAGAGTTGCGAGATAGAAGGCTCGCTTTTGGAAGAATCTACCGTTAAGATAGTCCTTTTCTTGGAAGATTTCTGCAGGCATTTCTACAGCGAGGTCTATGCCAAATCTAACGTTGTCTCGGCCTTTGACTGAGAGTTTGTTTGCCCAGCTACCGACGAGACTTATCTCTAAAGGCGGTTGGAACGCAACAGTCCAATTTGTTTCCTCGGTTGGAAGCGGCTGAGAATAGGGCACAGAGACGCCTTTCTTGATGAGACGGCGTGAGGCCTCTAGTGGATTTCGTGGCGCAACAGCAGGAATGGCCATTATTGCAGAGTGTAGGGTCAGCAGAAATGTCTCGAGAGGCGGGGTTTTGTTTGGGTTTGGACGTACATTGGGCAGCAGAGCATCAATCTATGGACTTAGCAAGATTGTAAAGCAAAATACCGCACGCACCTGCAGTTTAAAGGTGTTGGACTTGAACAAGTCGGCAGCATCTTTTATCGTGCGAAGCTGTTCTCCGGTCGGGGGTTTGTTTCGTTTACCAGATGGTCTTGTTTGTTCCTCGTCCAGTGCAGGAGACTTTGTCTGTTCCCTGGGCTCCGACTCTGCTTCCCGCTTCCTCTTCATGAAAAAATTGCACTGCCATCACGTGATCTCTTCTTGCCACAGGAGTCCAATCTTCTCACGGGTCATCGTTGATCCTGGCCTTTAGACGCGTTTCTGAATGCGGGCGACGACGCTGACGATGGTCTCTGAAAAACGGAAAGCCACCGAAGATTCCAATCCACTCTTAAATGCCGCGAAAAAAGCAAAAAAGGAGGCGGTGCGTCTGACTGGAATTCTATCAAACACTTTGTGACGCGTCTGCAGCCCAAGGCGAATCCCATGAAGCGCAAGTGTAGGTCATTATGTCTTCGTATTCCTTTGTGCTGAGTCTGCAGTTGGTGAAGAGCTTCCTGGTGGACTCGTTATTCGGAGGGATCCAGTGGCTGGGTCGTCGCAGAAAAAAGTCAAAGTCACAGACAGCGTAGAACCCCTCGCGTCTTCCGAAACACCACAAATCAACAAGAACAAACTACTCAGAGAAGGTCAGCCTTCCAGCACGGATTCTCCCAGTGACGCAGGTAGCTCGGGCAGTAGACATCGACGGCGAAGTTCACTGGGTGGACGCGGAAAGCGAGTCAGCGATGCATCGGTCATTGTACAGCCCCACAACTCAATTACCCCCTCAAGTTTCTACAAGCACATCGATGCAGACGAGTCTGAGCAGCACAGGCTAAGACAGTTGCTTATTTGGTGCGCTTCAAGAGCGGCCTCTTCTAAGCCAACCAAACAACTACCACAACTATCTCCAGAAGCGGCGCAGATGCTCAAAGAAACACAGGATGAAGTCATAAAGATGCTCGCAGACAAGGAGCTCTTGGGTGTCAAGTCGCCCTCTAAATCACGTAGTACAGGCAAGCAGAAGGAGAACGAGCAGAACCGTTTGAACCGTCTACGTGATGTCCGCTTCACCGACGAAATCCGCAGGTAAGTATAGCAAAGTATACGTCTATTGTTCTCCCATTCCCTAGCCACGAAGCAGAAGTAGAAGAATGGGCTCGCCTACACACATTTTATGAAACCTGGTTCAAACAAGAACAATCCCGTCTCGATTCTGCCAAATCCAAAGGCAAACAAAAGGCTACGACAGCAGACGACACAGACATCCGCATAGACCTACTCACATCCGCCCTCCGCACTGGCCTCTCTCTCTCCCGCTCCATCCTTGGACTTTCCCAATCCGATTCAGACCATCTACCGGGATGGAAATCTCGCCAAGAACGACAATCACAACTCGACACACTCATACCAGATTTGGAATTCAAACTCGATACCTTATACACCCACGTCAGTTCTGCAAAAGCAACCGCAAATGTAGCAGAGAAGACTTTGGATGAAAGGTTTCAGCTTCTCAGCGCTGTTCTCACTGCACGGTCAAATTCCTCGTCGAGTTCCTCTTTGCTTTCATCCGCGGCGACTTCGACGGGCACTGAGTTGTTATCCACTTATGTGCCTCGAGTTGCGGGTGCCAAACCGGACACTCATCAACTCTTCCGTGCGTTGGCGAACGTGGATAGGATGAGAGGGCCTTCTAAAGTAGGCGATGCTGCGAGGAGAGCCCAGAGAGAGGTTCAGAGGGCAGAAGAGTCGGGAGCTGGTGGACTCCTGGCCGAGAAGAAGTTGACGGTTCCCCCTGCGACGCCCAGAAAGGTACCTGGGACGCCAAGAAGGGGAAATACACCTAGAGCGAATACACCCGGACGGTAATCTAGTGCTTTGCTTTGCTTTTTCGTTTTGAGGTTTTTATTATTTGTTTGTTTCTATAGCGTGTTGTAATAAAGAGACTTGCGGAATTTTCATTTCTACCACGTGATAACCTCCTTGTGAACATGCAATAGCCATGTCGGTCGCAGAAAGCCCGTCGATGACAGCCAGCAAAGGTCTGAGCTTCCGGTCACTCCTTCCATTCAGCAAGACAACGCCAGTAAAGAGTCAGGCTCTCAACTTTGGCTCGTTTCGCAGAAGCATCACTGTTGCCCGCCGTTTACCATCTCCGGAACTGCAAGTCCTAGATATAAAGAAGGATCGCAGGAGTCTTTCACTTTCTGACCTTCAGAAACCCTTGCCAGAACCTTCAGAAGGTGTGCGCAACATAGCTTAATGTTCAAAGCTTATCATGAACAGAACCCATCGACTTGTCTACCATTATTGAAGCTGATACTTCTGGTCTTTCACTTTCAAAACATATCCCTTCTCCGTCACCGTCTCCTATCACAGATTCAAATGATTCATCGGCCCTGGATCTCTCCACGACCAGGCTGGATGCAGAAGTACTCGATGCAATGATAGCCAAAGACTATGCAACAGCTGGTGCATGGTCTGACGATGTCAAAGTCATTGATGTCTCTTCGGACTCACTCGACATTGACAATCTTGACCCCGAGCTCACAAAGCTGCTCAGTCCAAACAACCTCTCACAGAAAAACAAGCTGGTTGATATGACAATCCAACCAGCTCGTCTAGCATCTCCAGTTGCTTCAGCTTCTTCTTCACCCTTGCGTCCAAAGTTTTCTGTCAGGTCCCGGAAGAGTTCTATCGAAGAGTCAGTCACTCACGCGCCACCCAGTCCCAGTCCCTTCAGAACAGGCACTCCACCAAGCAAAGGCAAAGAAAGAGAGCGAGTCTTCGTCCCTCCTTCTCGTTCTAGTCTCGACTTTAGGCGCCCCTCGCCATCTCCAGACGCCCGCGTGTTTGTGGACACTGTTCCCATCCCAAAATCCAATTCCACACCGGCCCTAGCTACCCGTAGAAGGAAGAGGAGTATGAGTGTGGAATATGTATCTCCTAATCTCACTCACAGCACTTCACGGTTCAACTCTGTTCGCGTTAGGCAGAGTCCATCCGAACAAACCGAAAGGCCATCTACCAGCACAAGTCGTAAGGTCGAAATGGGCCCACGTACAATTCGTGCATTTAAAGCTGCCGGTCTTTTAGCAGACGATTCCCCAACCTCAGAGCTGGTACCCAGAGGTTCACTCGACCTTCAGCGCCGTGCACCCTCCAGGATACATTCTGATATCGGCCTCTCAGATTCACCGTTACTGAGCGGAAGATACTCGAGAATGACGCATTCTGATTGGAGAAGCCCATCCGTGATGGACAGCATCAGTCCAACAACCCATTCATCTCGAGATACTCCGTCTACCGCCCCAACAAGCGTCACATCTACATCTCATTCCAGAGATCGTGACTTCCAGTGGTTAAAAGACGAGCTTGAAGCTCTCAAAGATAAACACTCGATTGAGTCAGCTGCTCTTCTCGCTGCCCTCTCCGACTCTCAGCGCACCACTCGGCTGCTCAGAGAGGAGAATCAAGAGCTGAGAGAACGTCTTATCTTTGTCGAACGTCAATTTGAGGAGCGACGACAAGCAGAGAGCTCTGAACTCATGGAACGATTGAGAGAACTCGAACGCGAGAACGACCATCTCAGACGACTCGTCACCGAACAACCACAGACCCAGACTCAAATACAGATCAGACCCCTCCAACCTCGTTCTTCTCGTGCCCAGCGTCAATCTTCTCGTCGCGAACCAGACCTAATCCTCCCAGAATTCCAGTTCCCTCCGGATCTTGGTTTCGAAATTCCATCCCCATCGACGGGGATTACGCTAACAAGCACCCCAGCCCCGTCCTCTCGAAGACGTCTTAGCACGTCTTCCCGCGCTTCCTCCGTTTTCCAAATCCCGCCTCCCGATATGACACTTCTCTTGCATGACGATGGCGTTAATTTTGAGTCTGATCGCTCGGGTGTCAGTACTTCACCTGAGGAACACACAGTTTCTTTTCTACGTCTCCATGCAGAGTCTCTAACTGCGCCACTTCCCATGACGACGCAGCAGAGGCACAAGGTGAATAAGAGCATATCGAGTATGAATAGCGTCATCACCCGCAGTAGTCGAGGCAGTCCGAAGAGTTTATTCCCCCTCAGACCTGAAGATGAGATTCACCTTGGTGATTTGGGCAGTTTGAGTTTGAATGAGGAGAGTGAAGGATCAGTGTTTTAATTTTTATTGCACATTCGTTCTCTCAAATATTGTATTCTAAGTTTTGGTCGGCATTGTTGTGGGATGCATACTGTAAATAATTTAATAAACTTGCAGAGGACATGGGCTTGCAGACGAGATCTGCAAAACAATCGAGTTATTGTGTATATTACGAATGCATTAGACAACAGTACAGCTTCCTTAATTCCTACTCTTCATACATCGGCCTCACAGTTTGCATTCTCTCCATCGATTCCCTCAGTTCAGTCTCCGCAAAAACAGCCGCCTCTTTTGCCACAGCAAACTTCTTTTCCAACTCATCAGCACTCATGGTCCGCATCGCACTGTCCTCCTGAACAAACCCAAGGTTCTCAAACCTCTTCAAGGTATTCCCCAAACGAGGCAAAAACCCATGTCGATCCCATCCACTATCGTTGAAAGAAAGGACGGCTTTGACCGCGGCAGTGTTGATATCACGATGCAACTCCTCCAACTTGGACAACTGTACTTCCATCCAACGAGCCCTGCGCTCAAGAGCCATCGTCAACGCTGCAACTTCATCCTCTTTTCCAGCGTTATCTTCGCCCCCGTCATCAAGAAAATCATCACCCTTGAGCATATCGCGGAGAACCCCATCAAATGACGAGCTGTCGTCCCATGTGGTACGAGGAAGTAGTCTGAGCAAGTCGGAGATAGTTTGCGTAAGAGTCTCCAAAAGCTGTTGGAAAGAAGAGACTGCGTTATCAATAGAACCCGAGGGAACGTTATTCGCGAACGATCCTCCACCGACAGAGAGAGCGGACAGTGCATGGACGAGCGGTCCGTACTCCAAAGGCATCTTGGCAGCGGGGTTAACCTTGTGAAGGTCAAAGAAGGGGTGGTTCGCAAGGTCCAAATGAGGATTAGCGACGTGAATTTCTTCCAAAAGCTCCGCAACGGTAATTGGAGTGCTTCTTTCGATGGACTGGGAACGGGAGTTGTTAGAACTAGAGTTGGTGCTTGTTTTGATTACTGGTTGAGGGGTTTCCGAGGCTACGGCTGAGTTAATTGTTGAGGTCTCGTCGTGGTTGGCGTGGTCTTCCTCCTTTACGAGTCTGATGGGCTTTGTCGCAGGCCTGCTCTTTTTCGTCTTGCGGGAAAGTAGAGGAGCTTGTGCGGGTGGTTTCTGGACAACTGACTCTGTAAGTAGACGGGCTGCAGGCTTGGCCGCAGCTTTAGCCCCGGCCTGCTTCGCAGCGGCGAGTTTTTTTGCGGCTTTCTCCTTCTCTACCCTCTCCCGTTCCGTCTTTTCTTTCTCCAACTGGACCTGTCGCTCCTTTTCGGCTTTAGCTGCCCTTTCTCGTTCTTGCTCTTTGGCAAATTTCTCCCTCGCTTCCTTTTCCTTCTCCTCCTGAGCTCTTGATGCAGCAGCTTTCTCCTTCTCGACGGCTTTTTCTTGCGCGAGTTTGGCCCGTTCCGCAGCCTTGAGGGCCGCCTTCTCCTCCGCTAGCTTTTGTCGTTCTGCTGCTTTTTCAGCTGCCGCCGCCTTCTTGGCAGCCTTTCGGCTTGCTTTTTCCTGCGCTTGTGGATCAAGTGGAATAACACTCTCGGTGGCTGGCTCTTCTTTCCGAGGTGTGGTGTCAACGGTGGACGCTGCAAGTGCCGGGAAATCCGAGGAAGACAACAAAGGCGGGTCAACAGGAGGTTCTGTGGGAGATACTGTTCCATAGGTAGATTAATTAGCGTCATAAACGCATCAAGGAGTTGAATGAAGGGCAAGAGGAGGGAAACGGACGTCAATTCATCATGGCCCTCATAAATATTCTGAGGCCATATATCAATGGTGTTCTGCGCGGGCTGGACATCATGAGATAGATGAAAACAATGCGAGGATTCATCAAATATGATGAAAGATTGTCCGCAGTAGCAAGTACGGCAACGCGGCATTCTGATTTCCCTCCTCTCAGAAATGGAAATGTTCACTCACCATGTGTAGACGCAGTCTCCATCATGTTCATCTGGGGTACACTAATCATACCCTGAGGGTACGACAGACCGGGGGGAGGATGCATTTGAGGAGAATGATATTCAGGCATTGAAACCATCCTTGCAGACATAATTGCTGGATCACTATACTGCTGGTTCCCTGTTTTGAACTGAGGGTCTGAAAAGAAAAGGGTGCCGAAAACAATATATAGATAGTGTACAAAGAACGATGGGAGAAGTGAAAAAAAGAAAAAAAGAAAAAAAGGGCTCGTTAACATTGTCTGCTCCGATCATACAAACAGAAGTCTCCTACCAGTCGTGTTTCGTAGTGTAGAAGCTTTTTCACGGCTTGATTGAATGAAATCGCGAAGCTGAGCCTCGCTGACACTTGATTCAAAAGGTTGGAAGCGCCCTGAGGCGGGCAGATAGTTGGAAGGCTGTGCCTGAACGTTCGGGACCTGTGGTGACGCCATATTTGACCCGGGTTGATTATAACCTTGTAGCGACCACTGCGAAGGAGCAGGTGAATGAGATACATCTGCGGAGTTGTAGAACATATGTGTACTTTCGTTGACACTGGTGGAAGAGATACTCAATGGTGAAGAGACATTAAGTGGAGACGAAGTCGCAGACCCCTGTCTTCCACGAGCGAAACCAAATCGAGAAACTCTCCTCATCGTATCATCATCAATAGACGATGGACGCGAGGAAGAAACAGTGTTAGCTTCGTCGCTGTTCTCCCCAAATGGGTTAAACGAACCAACATAGCTCGACCCGCCTGTGGACTGAGCATCGGCCTTGGATGGTCGAATGGCTAGAGGATCATATATAGACCGAGAGGGATTGTGAGGGTAGGGTAGTCCTGGAGGAGCAAATGTACTAGCGGATCCGGACGGCCTCAAAGCAGGAAAAGCGTCCATGTACGTACCGATAAACGGTGTCTTCGCCTCGAGGTCAAAGTCTGGCACCTCTGAATCATCTCCATCATCTCCAGCAGCCAATTTAGTGTCAAGATTGAAGGTGAAACTACCAAATGCACCATCCCCGCCAGTCAAATTCTGCAAGGTGCGATCAAGGTCTGGGAATGGACTTTGGATAGACACAGCTGGCATCTCCCGTCTGGCCTTCACATCATCAAGTAAGGAACGAGCAGTGTTGGACATTTGATAAGATGTTTGAGATGACAAAAGGGGGGTCTGTGGAGATGCTGTACCGGGACGAGGGGCTCTTGCAGGTAAGGGAATTCCCGGTGGAGCGGACAAACCTGGTGGAACGGCCGGGAGCCCTGGAGGCGCTGAGGGAACAGATAATGGCAGCGGGTCGACGGATTGTGGCTCAACAACAGGAGAAGTTGCACCTTGAGAGTCCTTCTCGGATTCCGTCGTGGTGGAAGGTACGGGAGATTCTGCTTGATGTTCTTTCTTAGTACGACTTGGTTTCGTTTCAGCCGGCGAGGATGGACGAAGAGGCAAACCTGCCACACCGGCAGGAGTAGGAGGACGTGAAGAAGTTTGTGAGGGTGCCTTTGTTGCCGTTGAACCTTTACGGCGGGGTTCGGTCGACGCAGGACCTATGCGAGGCTGTTGCTGCTGACGTTGATTAGTGCCACGCCTAGGTGTTCGAGTAGTAGAAGACGAAGTGACGATTATCGCGGAAGAAGAACTAGCGGTTGCTTTGTGACCCCAAGCGGCTGATCGAGGGAGACTGTCCGTTTCATCCTTTTTCGCCCGAGTTCGACTTTCTGTCGCTTTCATGGTGTGTTTCCTAGGAATAGTGAGCTGGAAATACCACGAGATGAGGCAAAAAAAGCGGACAAAGTGGTGAGATCCTCCTTGGTAAAACAATCTTTCTCATCTCCCCAGGTGTGCAAATTCATACAACTATGGTCGCCGCAGGAGACACCACGCAAGAACGCCATGCAATACTTGGTTGTTCCATGACTTGCTCGCATTATTTCTCGCCCGCCACTAGGAGAGGGAGTACCATCGACAGCAGCAATACAACGGGCAGCATCTTCTCGTCGATAATAGGTAATATACAAGCCGACAACGGGAGCACCTCCACCGGAGGAAGTGCGTTTGACAAGAAGAATCTTTGTAATCTTGCCATACTGGCCAAAATATTCATTGGAACGTAAGGTAGGAATAAGCTGATGCAGGACTTTTAGCCAGTGAAAGTAAATAGCGCGGTATTACCTCTTCTTTTGCAAACTGAGGACCTATACCGACGACGTAGACAACATTGCGCTGTACAACGCGCACATTGGCTAGATGTCTGCGTCCTAGCGCGTCGAGTTCCTTGCGCTCACGGTCTCTTTGTTTCTTCTGTTGGGTGAGACGCTTATGACTAAGAAAAACATTAGACACAAAGACGCCAATCGGGTAAATGACGCACTCCTGAGTTGCGATAGGTTTGAACTCCACAGCCTCGTCTGTGTAAACTCGCCTGCAGGCAGGGCAGCGCTTGTTCAGATTCTCTTTGATATGGTGCCAGCAGAAACGACAAATCTGAGCGACATGAGTTTCAAGTAATGGTTATTTGACTTTAACATGCTTGATAGCCACAGACACAGGGTTTGAAGTTCAGATCTGAGATGTCCATTTCCTCAAGACAGAGGGGGCATTCTGCGTCTTCCTGAATGAAAGTTACGATTACCTTTCATACGAACAAAAGCAAAGCTTACAGCATCGTCGTCGCTCCAGTACGCGTCCTGAACACCTGCAAGGACGTGCGACTTTGACTGTGAAAGTGAAAATCCTGCGTGAACAACTGGAGCAGGTAGCGGGTGCTGCATTCTCGTCGTCGACATTATAGCTGATAATCTGGTAGCCTTACAATGAAAGCAGTGTAGGAAGAGTATTTGCAGGTGTTTGGCGTGCCAGGTTTCTCGAAATTTCCCACCGGAGTACAAGCAAAACGTTTTTCAAATGGTCTAGGCAAAATGTACTAATACAAAACACAAGTTCCAGGCGTTTCTTCTGCTTACATGAATGGTGCTGCTGCAAAATACTCGTACGGCGTACACATCAGTGAGTTTGCCTCGTGTACACCGCCTGCTCATCAAGAGCATATTTTCGATATTTTTACCGCAGCACGCTCCAGTCGATTCCTGCACCATACCGGGACAATAGCCATTCATTTGCGGAGCGGAAATGACCGTTTCCCAAGAATCCACGACGGGCTGACAAAGGTGAAGGATGGGCACTCCTAAAAGGCATTTGATGAGGCATGCATGCCTAGAAAGTGCCGTTACCTTAATACGAGATGCTTGCTCTACGCACTTGTTCAGCAACAGGCTGACGAAAAGGAATTCATACCTCATCAATTCCGATTTTATCACAAGTCTTTTGGGCATGCAAACCCCACGCCATGAAGACTAATCCTTCGTTTCTCGATTTCGTGAGTACTCGAAGGACTTGCTCGGTAAACGTTTCCCATCCTTTTCCAGCATGCGACGCAGCCTTATGGGCTCGGACTGTCAGTGATGTATTGAGCCACAGAACACCAAGATTGGCCAGAGGTGTCAAATCTCTGTAAAAATGTGCGTTAGTCAGACCAAGACAAGTTCAACGTACCCAGATTTTGGAGGAACAAAGCCTGGTATATCAGCCGCCAACTGCTTGTAAATATTTTTAAGCGATCCTGGTGCTGGAGTTGGTGGGAGGACAGAAAACGATAAACCTATGCAAGTCTGAGCTAGGGCATCTGCGCGCTTCAAACCTACCATGCGCCTGGCCAACATTGTGATAAGGATCCTAAAAAGATGATGATATGAGAATGGTGGCGAGGCAAACATTGATACCTGGCCAATTACGACGACTTTCACATCGTTAACAGGTGTATGACGAGACCAAGAATACACGTCGTTCACTTCAAGTTTCTGATTTCAGGTTACGCCAGAGGACGGACTTACAAGGAGGGTAAACTGTGTGCGATTTGTGTTCCTCGATGAGAAATTCCTTCAGCTAAGGCAGAACACGGTGAGCAATAGAAAAAGACGCGTATTGATACCTTTTTGAAGTAGGGTTTTTCAAATTCAGCTTTCAAAACTTCGTACCATGATTGGTCCATTGTGTCCTGTTCCAAAGTGCCAATTACCACGTCAATCCCCGCGTCCGACGTGACAGAAAGTTGCATGGAATTCATGGCCACGCTGTTTCCGCCTTTGAGGTTTTTTGCCACTACAGTTATGCGCTTGACGTCCT
>QLOY01019685.1:0-11137 GCA_003313965.1 Megacollybia marginata | reverse complement strand
GTGAGGATCATACCTCACGATATTTGGACCGCCGTAGCCGACTATTTACCCGACGAAGTTTTATTTGGGCTACGGACTCTTAACCGGACGTTGCGTGACGTTGCTGAAGCTTCAATTTACCGATGTCTGACTATCGACAATTGGAGTCAGAAAACTGAATGCAAGCTCCAAGGAATCATGCAAGTAGTTTGCTTTTTTTTTGACCTTTACTGATTTGCTGTAGTGATGTTAATGTTGGCGGATTCGTTAGGGAGGTCAGACTATACCCCGGGAAAATCTCATTCCTGGAAGAGTCCGCCGTCACAAAGAGCCCCAAACGATTCAGCTTTGGTCGTAGGCATAGCTATGAAACAGCCGAGCAGAAGACGCAAAAGTATGTGCGTCTGCTCACAGATACCCTTCGCGCCCTGTCACAAGTCATGAAATACCACCTCGAGTGCGAAGACGATACCCAGAAAGAAGCCATGATATTCCCCTTCATCGAGCCACTTCTGTGCCACACTGTCTTTGGTCTTAATCTTCACTGCTTGTCGCTCAAACTTCCTCCAGACAAACTCAGCAAACTGGCTCGCGTTCCTCTTCCTAATCTCACAGAGCTTAAATGTCACTTTATTACTGGAGACATGCCACTTAATCAGATTACTCATAAGTTAGAAGGGTTCGTCATCTTTGTCAATAATTTGAACCGTAGCCTTCGCTCTCTAGAGCTGACCTCGACCACGGCTTCTTCCTGCTTTGACATGGCCCTCTTTCTTGATCGTCTAGGCACCTTCCCCATCCTCTCCTCATTCTGCATCTCAATCCCTTTCGACGGGAGCCATATCTCAGATCCTGCAGTCCTAGCGGGCTTCCTGCGAAAGCACCACACATCGCTGGATAAAATCCGTCTGGGCGCAGAACGTATGGGTACTGGCTTTTCTTTTACTAACCCCGATAGCAAAATTTGGATGAGGCGTATGTCTGAATGCCTCGGAGGTGACTGCACATTCTCCTTGCGCACCTTCGAAACGGCACTTCGCCCGCTTAAAGCAGATTTGGCGCCTTTGCATCACTGCATCAAGCGTCTTTCTGCTACTCTCGTCTCGCTAACGTTGACGGATCGGTCGTTGACGTTTGAGGAGGTGCAGCTGCTGCTGATCTATACCAATCTTTCTTCGTTGAAGAAACTTGGGATTCGGGTGCAGAAGCTTACACCGTCTTTGATGGATCTCTTCGCTGACAGACTGCCCTCACTGCGTACCCTCGAATTGAACGTTTCTGATGTCGGTATACTGAACGGTGAGGAGCAGTGGAGCGATGGCGATGCTGTGTGGTGCTTTGCCACTGCTATGTCTCCTCGTCGATATCCTGCTTGGCAACTCTCGGAATTGGCTCTTACTGAGAGGAGTCATCATACTCCATGGTTGGAGACTTTGGAAAAGGCTTTTATCGAGTGTATACCCGGTATTAGGATTCGTGAGCTTCCTAACTCTAAGAGCGATTAGTCTGTCTATCTGTCTTTGTTGTGTAATTTGCTTTCTCATGTTGTCCATCGTAATTAATTTCGTACGTCATATCGTTCCTCTCAACTATCATGTCGACTCGCTATATTCCACACTCAAGCCAACCTCCTGAAATCTCTGAAGCCGTCATAAACACTGTTCAGCAAGCTCTCTCTACCGGTCTCGTCAAAATCCAACAGAACACAGCGGGTACATCTGGCCAACATATCTACGTCGGTTCAGCCGGTGGCGCTCTGCTTCTACAGAGTTCCATACCACTGAAATGAACCTACAGGAATAGCCCTGACCCTACTTCGTACGTCGTCGTCGGCCGAAAGGATTCATCTAGCCGACCAGATCTTACTGTCCACAATCACCCAAACCAAACGTTCCCCAACTCCAAGAGACGCAGCACATGCTTCCTTTTTGGAAACCGGCATAGGAAACGCAACTCTCGTTATCGAGCGTTGCATTCGCGGAACGGAAAACCAGCATTTGTGGACTGCTGGACGACTCTGCGTCAAACTCCTACAACACACCTTAGCTCTGGTTCAACGCTCAACTATCGTTAATGATGACGACGGATGTGAAGTACTTTACGGACGTGCTGGGTTTCTTTATTCCCTTCTTCGATTGAGGGCCGCTATAGCAGATTCTGATCAATGGGATTCCGCTTCAGAGATAAAAGCGCTGGTTTCTGATTCGAATTTGCGTGTTGTGGTAGATTCCATAATCGCCAGAGGGAGGTTTGGAGCTTCGTTGTATTCGTCTGGTCCTCCTTTGATGTGGTCTTGGCATAGAAAACGTTATCTGGGTGCTGCGCATGGTGTTGGTGAGTCCAGTTCATCGCTATGAGAAATAGCTAATGGCTCTTTCAGCTGGTATTCTTAACGTTTTGCTACTATGCCCATCCACCGTGATTGCACCCTACATGCCTGAAATCACAAGGACGATTGAATGGCTTGTGGGACAACAAGATCCCAACGGAAACTGGCCCACCAAAGCTTCCGATCAACCTCGAGAATCGAATGAACTCATTCAGTAAGTTGCTCCAAATTCCAACTGATCGAATCCTTATCGCTCTCAGATGGTGCCACGGCGCACCTGGAATCCTAATCCTCCTCTCAACGTATGCAAGACGCACCACGATTCCAATTCCCCATCTGAGATCCTCGATTTCAAAAGCAGCATCTGTGATCTATCATCATGGACTCTTGCGTAAAGGTTTAGGGATCTGTCATGGCATAGCCGGTTCTGTATACGCGCTTTTAGCAGCTTCGGCTGCTTTTCATGCTTTGGGAGATACCCAACAAGAAGAAAAAGCTTTTGGGAGAGCGGTTCATCTAGCTCTTCTTGCTACCTCGTACGAACAGTTTGAGAGAGATGGAGAGATGAGGGTACCCGATCGAGAGGTGAGTTTGTATGAAGGATTGGCAGGGATGTGTTGCGCTTGGAAGGCGGTGCTTGCTTTGTTGTCAGGAGACGAGGAGGCTGGTGGTGTCCCTGGGTTTAGTGAAGATTTTTTGTTTGTGAATTAGAAAACCGTTGTGATATGCATTTGACCAAAACATTGATGGATTTGAAAATATTCCACACAAGTAGATGGCTTCTAATGCGGCGAGTCCAGCTCGCTCATACACCGCGGTGACCCTCGAAAGCATGGCCAATCCTAGATCGAAACGACCGAGCTGGTGGCTGATTATTATTATACTTGGCCATATCACTTATACCCTGCTTCATCTTTTCATACCGGCCACATTCGCTATTCGGCGCCAACTTTGCCAGTTCCGTCGTAAGGTCCTCTTTCTCGGCATTCTTCTGTCGAAACTGCTCACGCAGATGTGTCGCCTCTGAGGGATCGAGACGAGAGATTCTCTGGAAGAGGTCCGAAATGTCGTATTTTAATTGATTCAATTGCTTGGTTTTGTCCTCGATTAGTTCATCACGGTCTTGCTTGTCGTGTGAGATGGATTGAATGCGTAAACGACGGGGTCCAGTAGTGGTTACCAACTGGCCGCCAGCTTCGCGACTGGATATTCGAAGACTGAGCATAGGTTTCCTGAACACTTGTCAAACTTACACAGGGGCAGCGGATGCACAAAGAGTGAGGGTGAAGAGAAGGGCGATGGTAGCGATAGATGGGATGATTTGCACCATGATGGATGACAGGGTGAGACCAGCTGAGGAAAAAAGATAATTCGTGTTGCGTTTCATCATTATCAGTGACGCACTGGCGCTTTTTAAGGCAAGACCGAAAGACCGTCAATTATCCACAACGCACCGAGTGATACTCACTGTCTGTACGTATAGTATATCTGTAAACATAAGTGCAAGGAATACTACACGGCCAGGTAGTTCGTTTGACCAGCCTGTGACCTCACATCAATTGAAGACCGTTTTGCTGTTCAGATATTGAAATAGCAAGTCAGATAAGCCAAATTTAGACACGCAAGCGACGGTTACGTACGTGCTTCTCTCTTCCTCTTTACAGCAGCTCGACAATAACCCCAATACTTCTGTGATCCATCACCATAGACTCTTGCGAAATCTGTTATAGCATAGCCGGTTCTGTATACGCGCTTTTGATAATCATAAGAGCCCCTGGGACTGTCGTGATCTGCATCGACTCGATCGCAATTCTACTCAAGCTCATACTTTTGGCTAGACTCGGAAGGCTGAGGATACAATTTATATATTCTACACAAGTACATGGTTCGAGTCGCCAAGTCTAGTTCATTGTACTTCACTGCACCCACCACTCAAAGCATTGCCGATCCTACCCACGGACCACAACCGACTGAGCAGGCTGCTGTGTTAATACTTAGCGAAATCTTCCATTATTTTCTGCATCCTTGCAGCCCGACTTTTCGGCTGCAGCCTAATCAACTCGTCCTCAAGCTCCTTTTTCCTTGTCCTTTTTTCCCGAAGGCGTCCTGCGACTCTAAAGCGAGCGTTCATCTGTGCTACTGAGGAGCTTGGAAGGCGAAACAGTGTGCCCTCGAGCTTTTTAATATCGCTATCTACGCCTTCGAGGTGCCGTTTAGTTTCCGCGATTTCGTCAACTTTGTCGCGGTCTTGCTGATCAAGGGATGATGTATAGCGGAACACGGGGTTAACTGTGTTGACTGTGTTATATGTAGGACTGTATATGTGAGACTGAGCATGGTTTTCTGAAAACTTATGATCGAACTTACGCAGGGGCAGCCAATACACAATAATTGAGGGTCAAGAGAACGGTGATGATAGCAATAGACGGGATGATTTGCACCATGATAGATGGATGATGGGGTGAGACCAGCTGAGGAAAGAAGATTATTCGGGCTGGTTTTATCATCCTCAGCCAGAGGCGACGTTTTTAAGGTAAGACCAGGAAGACCGTTTTGACGCATCATGCAGCCGATCCGGCTATCATCAGTTGATCATCATCGGACTCGCGTGTCGCGACGAAAGACAATGCCCCACCAGCAACGATAGCCAACGATAGCTAGCGATACTGATAGAAAGGTCTGTACAGTATACATAAATATGACAAGCTTGGACAATACCTACCTACTTGAATTATTACTGCTGGGATGCCTCTGGATGCCTCTTCGCCACTACTTCTTGCAATCGCAAATCAATTGTTCGTTCCGATCAATGATCCTCCAGAGCTCCACCGACTGCTACAGATTGAGCCAGAACAGCAGAACTCGACTAATATGTATTGCCTTTGACCTTCGGAACATGTGTCGCCCCCCGCTTAGACGTTGGCATCCATGATATTGTACTTATATCATGAGCACATGGTCCGGTTCCAGCATAAATGGCAACGTAATAATGAATTTATTAATATGGGGTAGGAAGTGGGGGGAGCAACACAGGCATTGAATATAAATGTACCAGCCTGAGTGAGTGTTGCACCTAGCGAGGTTTGACATCGGATTATGTGAACATTACTTTCACTAGTCGGGAAGAATGGAGGATAAATTGCCGGCGCCGTCTGTGGCAAGGACAAGAAACTCGTCTTCGGGTTCGATTTGATAAGATATGACGTCTGGAACGGCAATAACCATGTGCTCCTCGGGAGGCAGAGGCTTCTGATTGTATCTTTTATCTCCCAAGCTCCTAGTCATAGCTGAACTTCCTAGAAGAACATGATAACAGCCAAGAAGGATGTGATAAGTCCATACCACAGACACGCTTATCTTTGATGAAGCCGCCAGCTTTTACAATGCGGTCCCGCTCCCCTAGAGCACACAACTCAGCAAAAGGCATTATGAAAGCGTCAACATACCTTCTGTGGCTGTAGTATGCGCCTCAGTGAGAGCCTTAGCACAACCGGCCTTGCAAATTACAGCTCGTGAATCACCGACATTTGCCTGGGCATCCTAATAAATATCACCAACTCAAACAAGAACACATACGATATGGACAGTAGCGTCAACAACCAGCGCGACGAGTGCAGTAGAGTCAGAATGAACGGAAGGGTCTACGAATTTGAGCTTTGGGAGACGGAAATAAGAATCACTCACGAGAACAGACTGCTTTGTCGACCGCAAGCAGAGATGCCTTCAATGCTTCGGCGAATTCCTGCTTGTAGTATAACGAATCTTCTTTGAACAATTCACATTTTCGTAGACCATTCATCAACCAAGTCTGCTACGTGACCGTACACTTCTGGTTGGGGACCCCGTGGACGATGAAGTGCTAATAGTATCGAGCCAAGGGCAAAGACCGTAAGTGCTATAGCTAGATACCCTATCTGAAGAATCACGATAGCACCGGGAGAAAGAAAGACATCTCAAACCTTACCTCCACGCCTTTTCATCACGTATGACATTAACAATTAGCTCTGAACCGTTAGAGACCCCTGAATCGATCAAATAAGCACATGAACCAAGAAAAACAGATTGAATCCAAATCCTGATTGAGGAGTTTGATTCTCGTCTTTGTATGCGCCTGAAGAAAGTCCCGCACCGAGGGCAATGCCGCCCCAGACTACGCACTCCGGTACGAGTACCCAGAAGAGAATAATGATTCGTTGGATGCGGGGACGGGCTTTCCAAGCTGAGGGTTGGATACCCGATGGTTTGCGTCCTCCCTCATCCTTATTGCAGTCTTAAACCGAATGTATGCAGCGGTTTGGATAGTGTGTTATGAGATTGTGTTTTAGTGCAGGAGTTACGTCGAATGGGGATGATGACCAGGCGATTTGTAGTTCAGATTCCGCCGAATGCTATGATGGATTGGAGGAGGAGGGCAATACCTGGGATGAGTAGTGGGGTGCAGACTATCCAGGATGATGAACCTGGGTCGACAAAGGTGATTGATGGATCCCAGTCGGGAGAGGGTTGGAATGGTAAGGGAACAAGTGAGCTAGAGACGTAGGATGTAATTATTAAGAGGATCATGCTGTCGTGCCATTGAAATGAAGAATCTCCAGCGAGCATAGATCCGGGATCGCGCTGCGGTAAAATACGGAGGTTGGTATTGAAGAAGAGGCGAGATTCGCTTGCAAGTGCGAATTTGAACGCGACAGCATGCACGATTCGATTGATCCTGTACATATCGTTACCATGACGTTCAGGGCCAAGCTCATCAGCTCTCTTTTCGTATTAGAGGTATGGCGTAGGACGACTAGTATACCTGTGAATAAGGAAGGCAGAGGCATTGTAAGGATGAGTTTCTATGAAGTGCTTCCATGGTCATATTGAGTGAATATATTCTGCTCGCTCTTCGTCATGGACACTGGCAGTAGTCGGTCTGTTACCACCTTTTCTTTTTCTTTTGGCATCAGAGTTAGGAATAAGAATGCGGTACGGCTGGAGCAAGTGGAGTTGCATCAGGTTTCTACTGGGTAAGCTCTGACTTAAACGTCCGCAAACAAACAAACAATTTCCTCTCGCCTCACCTTTATGAGCCTTCTTGCAGGCTAGCTACACTTATACAGATCTCTTACGCAAAGGATCTTTGAAGCGCCAAAGCGCACGCATTATTAGGAATCCGTTTTCTTGGATCACGAGTGGCAAAGCGTCCAGAAGGGCGAAGATAGTGACGACAAGGCTATTTGGAATCTGCCATCACCAGCGAAACCGGATACAGAGGCAACCTATCTCGCAACATCACCAAGCCCAGAATGAAGCCTCCGAAACCACAAAACACTCCTTCGCAAAACTAACTCCAGATTCTGAGGTCTGAGGTCCGAGTCGGCAGCACTCCCCAAACGACCCCGTCATTCGCACTCCTTCAGGTACAAATTACATTCTCAAGCTAGGGCTTCCTCCACTAGTGGAAAACCAACCCCGAGGAAGAAACTCACCCGTCAGAAATGGACGTGCTACGTTCCCTCTCTTTCCGCCTCCGATGACTAAACGTGCAGACGGCACATCAATAACCGGGACGCAATTGAAGATTTCGGGTATTATTTCGATAATCGACATTCAGTTGAGTACGATAGATTGCAGAGTCATGCTATGGCAGCAGTTTGTCTGTCTACGAGCTCAGTACGATGGTGAGGGGATGGGATACCAAGGTAATCTATTCGGGCGACGACGCCAGCATCTGCTCGTCATGAAGCGGGTTAGAAGCCTCGATCTCCCACGAGAAAGGAGTGGAATGACGCGGGTGGATCAAGCCTGAGGTTGCTTGAGAATTGAGATGCCGCAAGATAGCAGCAGCGGATGGGCGACGAGAAGGATCTTGTTGCCAGCATTGTCCAAGAAGATACCATAACGCATCATGATCCGATGGGAAATCGTCTCTTCGCGGACGTTTTCCATTCAAAACTTGTTCAAGAACTGCATGATCCTGTTGAAGGTGATGAAAGGGAGGCTTGCCGCTGAATATCTAACCACAGATTATTAAAGAATGGTAGATATGCAGGATCCGTACCTCTAGAACAGTACAGCCAAATGCATAGATATCCCTTGGTGTTCGCGCTGTCTGTGGAGCATTATCCTCAAAACATTCTGGTGCCATCCATCGCAAAGTCCCTTGCAAGTTTGATGTGTTCGTGGAAGGCTGTGATTCTTCTATAGTTGCAAGACCAAAATCTGTGAGGCAACAGCGAAAATCATAGGTGATAAGAACGTGAGCCTGCATTGTATTTATTAGAACGCCGAGATGCAATCATTTTCGGTTACTACTCACTCCACGGATATCAGCGTGAACAATGGGAGGATCGTAACTATGTAGGTAGTTGATTGCATTAGCAATTTCAGCGATCTGTAACAAGTGAGCCGTATGAATGTTAGTTTTCGAGAATTCGCACAGCCTTATAACGATCATAAGCTGGATTCGTCTGCAGGAAATCATTAATATTCCCATTATGCATCCATGGGGAAATGAGGCAAAGGCTTGGATGGAAAAGATCTGCAGAAACACCAAGTAATGGCAGGATGTTCGGATGATCCATTTGCTTCCAGATCAGAGCCTCGCGACAAAAGTTCTGACATTCCTTAACTCAATGCCGGCAGCTACGTTAAGTCCAACACCTACCTTGGTAAGATTTTTTCGATCCGTCAGTGTGTGACTACTGAAGTACCGTAAGACTTTAAGACAGACAACCTCTTGATCTAGTCGACCCTTGTAAACATCCTGCGCATGCTAAGCAGATAAACTTCAAGATAAACGGGTACCAACTGCAAAGCACCCTCTTTTTACGGGAAAATTTCCATCTTGCTCAGCGTTGTATATCAGAAAAGATGGAGGAAGGACGCCATGCATTTCGGAAAGACGACGTAGGTAATGGTTGCACAGCTTGAAATTTGGTGCACGCAATGTCTGGGAGTATTCGTCGGTTTATGGATTTTTCCTTTGGGCAGTTCTTACAATCTCAAATTGCAATAGTTCCATAACTCCCCAAATCCAAGGCATCGAGAGTTGCTTCATAATATCATTGCAGTTTGTAGCCTCAAGCGCATTCCTGAGAGATTTGGTGTCAGTGATTATGATGGCATCGGAACAGCTTGTAAATTGCAGGATTTCGCCACCACTGGCCGTGATTATAACCGCGAGGGGAGCCTTTTCTTCACTGCCTTTAGGTTGACCAAGTTGCAGGGTGTTGGCTGGTACTACAACTAGGCTATTTCGGGGATCTGTCTTGGAAATGATAGTGTTTAAAGTTGTCAAAAAATGAGGCCTGTAACTAAGAAGGGGAGCGCAAGCGGTGACAAGTTTCCGCATATCGCCGGTGCTGTTGAAGTGCCAGAATTCCCATATTAAGCAGTAATGTTGAATGCCTACCTCCTGAATTCTGCTCCTAGCTGCGTCAAGAGGCCTTCTAAAACACTGTCAGTCTCTAACTTGGATATCCACTTTCGGATCAAAGCTCTTTCGCTGAAAATATGTAAGCGTTAGTTTACGAAGCTGGAAATGTATTACGCATCAGAGAGCGGGACCACATTCTGACCGTTGGCTGTTGCTTGTATGGAATCAGACGTTCTTTCATCCTCGATCGCTTGATGTTTTGTCAGTCAACGCCAAAAGGCGAAATAAAGATTACCATCAAGTTTTGTATCTGAGGAGTTAATCGACTCTCCACCGGTGTGGTTATCGCAGTGGACGGATACATTCCTGACAGTATCGACATGTAAGTCATGCTCATGTGCGGTGCGATCGAGACGCGCGACACCTGTAACTGCTCGTCAGGAAGAGCTTCACACAATGAACATGAATTTACCATTCCTGCATATTATAGAGTTATTTTCAGAGATATGTTTGATCATTGCATCGATTTCAAGTGCTTCCTCGGAATGGGCATCTGAATAGATTATCAACCACGGGAACATGCGCCATAGAGCCACGTACTTGGATTCAAACACCAAAGCCGATCACTGATGATGGCTATCTCGACTTGTGCAGGGCACTGGACCAATACTCAGTCCAAAACTACTGAAGATTGTATGAAAAACGCACTTCAGAGAAGACAAACTCTGAGATTGTCTTGGCTGGTGGTACAAACTGGACAATATGTTGGCATATGTGCCTACGCAGAGGTCATGGGATACTCACAGGCGCAATTTCGTCAATATCAAGGCTGCTTGCAATTGACGTATTTGTTGAATCATCACTCTAAAGATGAGAAAGACTATCAAGCGTAAGAAACTCACTGCTGAGAAGTCCACAGAAGAAGAGATGGAACTGGAGCTTGAATAACTCTGAATGTGAAATGAGCCAATAACCGCAGCGAAATGTAACTAGGAACTTGCCATGGTCGATTCGTCATCAGAGGGCAGTTGCGTACAAGTTTTGTTGGTACCATGGCTGACGTTGCTGCTAGATGAGCGGGCTGAAGAGCTGAAGAAGTGCCTAGGGCTGTTGAGACTAGCACAATAACCTGGCGGGCAACCCGGAGCGATCTTCAGCGTGTACCGGCTCGCCAGTCTCCAAGGCAACTGATTCTTGAACACATGAATGCCGCGTATGAAGGGTGCATGATTCTGAGTCTCAGATTGGCTGACATGAGTTTCAACAGAGCTCTGGTCGGACCATGAATGCTTCATAGAAACAGATCCGCCAGCACCTGCAGCTAATGGAGAGACGCTGAATGTTAGGCTGCCTGAGCAGCTCATGGAGGCAGAGGAATGTGAGGCAACGGCCATGGAATGGCTCTTATCGACACCAGTGACGATAATAATATGATCGATAGATTGGTCGGAATTTTCGAAGTGCGTAAA
>QLOY01019638.1:0-12672 GCA_003313965.1 Megacollybia marginata | reverse complement strand
AGCAAGACAAGCCGCAACATTGACCTTGAAGACACCTACCTCATGGCTGAATGCCAGGCCGAATCTGAGGAATGGATCACTTCCCGCCTTGAACTGAATGAGGTTCTCATTCTCCATCATGATATCCTAGTCGAGGCTACTCGCACTGGCAAGGTCGCTGTGATTGATCACAAAGCCCGAGAAGAGGAGGAGGATAAAACTCAGGCTCCAGTAGAACAACCCTCAGAACCTATACTGCCGCCGCTTTACAAAAATTTCCGCCTTGAAAACTCAATTCTCCACGTCGATTGTTGGCTCAAACCGACCTATGCCCCATGCTCTATCGACCTCGACTCATACATAGGGAATGTCGATGGCCAGCTAACGCAAGGGTCTGCGGCTTTCAGCAAGACAAGCCGCAACATTGACCTTGAAGACACCTACCTCATGGCTGAATGCCAGGTCAAATCTGGGGAATGGGTCACTTCCCGCCTCGAGCTGAACGAGGTCCTCATCCTCCATTATGATATCCTAGCCGAGGCTGCCCGTACTGGCAAGGTCGTTGCGATTGATCACAAATTCCCTCCACTCATACGGAATCTGTCGTGGCTAGAATCGTTGCGTGCAGCGCTCCAGCCGCTCCTGAGAGTGCTTAAACAATTGGTTAGTTTAATTTGGCGGCCTGCGCATCCGGCACCCCTTCCCTCATAAACCTTCCTTTGTAAAACAAACCTAATGTAGGCCAGAAATATTTTCTTATCTCGACACGTCCGACTGGGCAATCTGTGTACAGTAAGCACAACACTGGCATCAAACTCATTGATCTTTCTATTGTTGCATACACCAATCGGTACAAAATATCGATTTTTGTGCGTACAGTGTTTGACTTCGAATTCGCAAGATCATGATGAAGCGGCGATGCAAATCGCGTTCGGGGTCAGGTGATCCAAATTGCAGTTCATTTTATCTTTTACTATCTCCAACACGCCGGTAGTCAAGCGCGAGCTACGTGAAGAACAAAGCCAGCAAAAAAATACGCGTGAAGCCTCCATCCAATAACACTACAAGAGATCGTCATATATCAGGCGACTGACGCGGTCTATCAGCCACTATAAAACCTACAATACAACATCTTGAGGCCTTACGTTCATCATGTCTTCTACGCTCTTCAGAAACTCCTCGCTCGCTGGTCTTGTGCTAGCGCTTGGAGTCACAACTGCCGTCTATACTTCCTCTGATCCTCTCTTCTCGCTGTTCTCGGCGGAATCGTCCAAGGTTACATCTTTTCTCTCATTCCATACTCATTTTCAGACTTTAATTCACAGACCCGTAGCTGGAATGATATTGGAAGCAAACTTGTACGAATACTTCGTCGTACGGTGAGCGATATTCTCTTGTCGTGCTTCTACAGCCTATTTATGCTACCGTTGGTCTAGATTGAGGGCTCTTTGGCGGGCGAGACTCCAGATAGCAACGGCGAGGCTGAGCAGTCCACGCCAACAGCAAACAGTGCTTCTCCAGTGAACAGAAACACAAGCTTTCCTGCGACGCCTACACGCCTAAACAAAGATGCGCCCGTATTTGTGCCCAGGAATATCTCCGAGCAGCAGGAAGTGTCTTCAACCTCCGCTCGCCGAGCCCAGACTCCCGTCAAGAACCCTTGGATTACGAGTCGTTCTCCTGCATCCACTGACTCTAACAAAGAGAATCATGTAACATCCAACATTGGCCCAGTCCCATCCCGAATCCAAACAGACGAATTCTTGCGCAAGGTCAGAAAAAACGGGAGTCCTGTCAAGAATCCTTTCAGGGGGAAGAGAGGAAAAGGTATCGGCGACTTTGACATCAATGTGGACTTTGTTCTTGGTACTTCTGCTGTTCCTATCTGTCGTCCTTCGACCTTGCACTCACAAGACATTTTGGACTCGAACTCCGTGCCGTCCTCTTCTCCTTAGCACACTACCTCCTGGGCTGCCTATATTACACGCCATCCACCACTAGACATTTTTCTTTCCCTTCGGCTTGTACGATCGATAGGATAGTGTATGTATAAATAATTCATAGAGAAAGGACTTTGAACACACGTAAAAACTTCTATACTTGTACCTTGAATCTAAAATCCGAGTCTGAACAAGATTCATTCTATCATATAAGTTGGCCAGTATGCCACACTTTTTCACGTACACTCAGTTCTATTGTCCCTAGGCATATGAAAGAAGAATGAAAGACAGCGTATTATCAATGACGAGCGGGAACAACTCTTTAGATTAGTCTAAATCAATAGCTGGATGGCTGCAAAACACGGCCGGGTCGTCAACTTCATCTGCTAGGACACCTACCATCTAAGAATCCTCGGATGGATCAACAAAGACCCTGATCTCTCCAAACCTTTCGTCCCACTCGGCCTTCTTACCATTCCGTACCACCTCCCACCCAGCAGCATCTCCTCTCCATCTCTTTTCCTTCTCCATTCTTTCGCCCCTCAACTCGACTTCGGTTTTTGGTGGATAGTTGGTCTCGTCTTTTGTGGGTTCTCGTTCTCCTCTCGCAAGTTCTCTCGCCGTTTTTAATTTAGCAGGAAGAGCGTTATAGTACTCTTTTCGTGCCTTTTCGATATTGGACAGAGTTTTTTTGGTACGTGAGTGATAGTAATTCTCGACACCCAAGTCAAAGTCGAGGTCACCACCTTGAACAGGTGTGATAGCTGCATCTTCCAGATCCTCAAACCTCGTAGAAGACGAGGCTTGCGGAGGCTCAATGACTCGTGTCTCTCCCATGGCTAGCCGGTAGGCGGCTTGAGCACCTGACAGGACTTTGTGTCGTTGGTTGAACCAATCCCACACCATGATTGGAATCTGGCTGAATCCGATGTAGTCAATAAATGATACGAGAAGAATTGGTGGAAGGGAACGAATCTTGGAGGGGGGAATGTTGAGTTCCTCCGGGACCGTTGAAGGATTCGAAGAACGAGGTTGAATGAGTTGTAGTGGCGAGAAAGAAGCAGGAACGGTCACTTTTTTCTGAGTCTCCTCTGCTGGATCAGCAGGCTCATCAAAGCGACCATCTTCCTCAAGTTCCTGAGCCAGCAGCTCTTCTTTGTCTACCTTTTCCAAACCTTCTGTCCATCCTCGTTTCAGCCCAGACAAAAATTCCTTCCACGCAGGTCGGCCCAGTATGACGATGCCACCAGCAAGTTCTTGCTGATGAATCTCTTCAGGACTAGTGTAGGGTAGATTTGGAACCTGATTATGAGGAGAAATAAAGGGGTCCAAGCCAGCGTCTTGTCTACGACGCGACTTTATCTCGTCGGCGATCATATTGGCAAGGTCCCCGTGTCGTTTGCCGTTGACAATGTCGTAGTCCACAGCTGCAGAGACAAGAATAGGCTACGCTCATTGAGCTGCTTAAGTAGAAAAGAGGAAACCGACCTTTATGTATCTTTTAAAATACTTGATAGCCTGTTCGTGGTCTTCATCACCTGGCCATTTGCAGCCATAGACGGCGACCTTTCTCGGGCGTTCAAAGTGGTCCTTTGGAATCTGTTCTCCCAAGTGTTTCACCTTGTCGACATACTGTTGTCGAATTCGTTTGCACTGTCGTCGATCGTACAAGTAATAGCCTGTTATTGTCGAAGTGACACCGAGAAATATGAGCCAATTCCTCGACGGAAGTCTAGGCCGCTTTGAGAGCCACGAAGTCGGAATTCCCGTGTATTGAAGTACTGTACGCACTCCAGAAATTTTTTTCACCGTGGAGGCATCTGGGATGCTCATCGGCCGAAATAGGAAGGCAGCCAAATAATATGTCCACTACAGAAAATATTACATACAATGCTATCTACTCGCGCTCAGCTGCACGCTCCAATTGGTGTCGCTTTCGAGAGCCAGATGCCTCAGTATCGAGGCCCCGCTTCTTCCCAGTCTTGGCTTCATCCAAGAACTGGTTCAGACCGAACACATCACTTGTGTCCTTCTCAAACTGCACCGGTCCTTCCCGAATTTCCTGCTCATTTGCCCCTTCAAACCCAACCTTAGGTTGACCCAAGCCGAAACGATCATTGTCCAAGGCTTTTCCAATTCCATCGTCAGTCCCACCGCCGAACGAATCCTCGTTTCCTGCAGTGATGTTCCCCCGAGATTTATATATCGCAGCGACAGCCGTCGACCCATGGAACAACGGACGATCATACAGGTTGTACGATTCGTCTTCCCCAAAGTTCGAAGACAGAGACTCTTGGTTGAACAATCGCTGGTCCAACATCGACTCTTTCGATATTGTCGGTTTGGCCAGTCCAAGGGCAATCTTCTCCGAGATATCCCGGTTCTGTTGTCGAGCAAGGTACTTGGCGCGCTGCTCTGCACCCATGTTGTTCATCCTCATCTCTCGCTCTCGTTCACGTCTCTTCTCCTGTCGCATCTCATCACGAATCTTCTTCGCCTCCTCGTCTTCTGCACTGTCATCAGACTCGGCACCACCATCACTGTCACTGCCATAGTTTGCGAGTGTCGACTTCATCGCTGCCACACTCTGTTCTGTAGGCTTCACCACAGGGCCTCTCCGCTCCTCTCTTGCCCGCTGTGCCAACATCCGCAAGTTCTCTTCCTTGGCTTCCTTCTCCTTCTGCACCAGTTTTTGTTGCATCAGCGCCCGCTGGCGAACCTCTTCTCGAGCATGGCGATCGGCAACGTAAAGAGCCTCGGAGAACTTGGCAAAATTATCGTTGATATGCACCTACGACCAGTTAATGATTAGTCAATGAAAAGATGCAGAGACTGACATCCTGAAGTCCTCGCCCATCCGCAGCAAGACGTTTGTCCAACGGAATTGTAAAACCCTTGTTGTTCTTCCAGTTCGAGATACACGGAGGAATCATCCACTCCTTCTGCTCAGCAGCCGTCGCTTTTCTCGGCGGACTCCTCAACACGGGAGGCGGTGGACTGGGAGGCCCCTTTGGAATTTTCTTATGTTTGAATCTCGGAGGCTCCAACGGGTCCTCAACAACTTCGGACATTTTAATAATCCGCTGCTTGAGTCCATTCCCATTCTGCTGCCCAGGAGTATACCGAATGAACGACGTCTTCCCTTGGCCACCAGGAACATTTTTTGGTTGTGCTGCTTTGATTTTCCCGTTCACAATCTTCTCTAGCGCAGCACGTGTCCGGTCTACCGTCGCCTGAACTTCCTCTTCAGACGGTCGTTCCATAGTCTTGTCCTCGTCTTCGAGATCTTTTCTGTGGGCTAGGGGTACGAGGTCTTTGAATTGAGATTGGATAATTTTGTCTTTACGCTGGCCATGGTGCACAATGGCATCGTATCGAACATTTCCTTCGCTATCGACTTGCAGAGCTAAGGTGTTCCCTGAGGAAGCCTTGAAAGAGTTGAGCAATGCGAAACAAGTTCATTAGAATGCTCACCTTTTTCTTGCCCATGTCGAGCGGATACTGAGCGACATGGCATTCTGGATATGAACCGCCGTCTCCAAAGTCCTCAGGTTTGCTTGGTTTCCAACCCTTCCGCTGTCCGTAAGGTGGAATAGTTGATCTTGGTATTAGTTGATCTGACACTGCTTTCGGTTGGACATAGTCGGTCTCATCGTCGGACACTACAGGGGCATGAACTGGCTGAGGAAGAATACTGCATTGTCAATTAATTTAATAGACTTTCACATAACAAAACACGAACGCGGTCAGAGCAGCCATGAAAGTTGTATCAGAGGTGGGTATGCTTAGTCATTCAAATATATTTAAAGACTAAATTAGAGCAAGGCTTATGTACATGTTCCATCCTTGCAAGCCTCGATATTTAGATAAAGAGTTCATCTATCCTAGTAGTCCATTATGATCCCAGTAGTCCATTATGAGCCCGGTGTTGTGAATCCTGGAAGTTGTGGCCAGCTTCCCAACTTGCCCGGATCGCCCCCGATACGTACCCATTGCGAGTGAGAGGGTGTGGGTCCATCGAGGATAAACAGCTGATGCCATCCAGGAGGAGACACAAATGCGTTAGGAGGTGCTGTGATGGTGCAAGTCGTTCCCGAACAGCTGACTGCGGGGAAGATTGTCCTTGCCCCCATTGTGTTGCCATGGGTGCTGGATGTGGCTAGAGACTCTTTAATACTCATGATCACATCCGTACTAATACACACCAAAGATGAGTGAAACTTTGAGGTTGGCTATCTTCCCCTGGAACAGTTTGACATTTGTGATTGTGTATTTAGCTCCATAAACCCAATCGTTGTTAGGCAGCGTGAAAGTGGGCTGCTGGAAGCCTTGATTGAGATAAGGTGGGGCATAGACCTGGATACTGATCAATTGTATGGAAAAGCGCTCACTGAAAACACACCTCGATGCGGAATTCTTCATTGAATCCAGGAGTTTGAGGGTCAGATCCTGAGATTAGAACACGACCATCCGGAAGCAACGTCGCTTCGCTATGGTACATTCTAGGGACAATCGTGGAGTTCAGGATAGAAAATCTCTGACCGACAGCCTGCGTAGGATCATACAACACAGCTGACAGATTTGGGTCGGATGCGAGACCGAATCCAGCCACACCTGCATGGGCACCATTCATAATCAAGTAGGTCCCGTCCGGGAGATTCACAATGCATGGCATAACTCGTCGAGATGGCTGGATTTGATCAGTATGTCGTATTGTGACCAGTTTGCGCCTTACCATCCGCTCGAGCGTCCATGTCGGATTGGCACTCTCTGGTTCGATAGAAACACAGTTGTCCAAAACTATTGCCGGACCTGGGGTCGATCCACCACAAAGGCCAACTCGTAATGGATCCGTATATGGCGCCTTCTGAGGGAACACTACAACGGCTCCCTCCAGCGGATAGGTACGTCCACCCAAGACTATGATTATTAGTCCAACAGTGCAAAGTCTATGACAGAGGACTCACAATTATTAACTGCTGCAGGGATGTTTGGAAGTACTTTTACAGTCTGGAATGTTTTCGCGTCGACGATCCTGGCTTCGTTGTAATAAGCTGATAGCAACGGTTCAGTAACACCTGCACGATTGAAACAACAAACAAACCAATAAAGAGGTTGCCACTCTGCGGGAGAACCACTACAAAAGGATAAAGGTTCCATGGATCAGTACGTGCGAGCCAATCAAGTTGCACAACAGTGTCGCCACCTGGCGGAGTAGGCAAAATCTCAAGATTAGGTTGTGGTTTGTCATTTGAGCCAATCTCTCCTCCGATGACGAGGATACTGCCATTTGGTAGCATTGCCGCAGTAGGATACCATCTCCCACGCTGCGAGAATTAACAATCATTGAGAGAACAGCTTTTCATACCTGCAGGTGCAGTAGGTTACCATTTTCTTCCCAGTCATTCGTAGAGTTCACTCCAGGTACACCGTTGGGAGTGTAAAGACGAATTCCAAAGGTACTTTCTGTCAAACTCAGTGATGTTCTGATGCAAGGACCTTCCTTACCTTCAGACCAGCCACCAACATTGATCTGTCGTCCACCTTTGTCAGGGAGGATGATACTACCCGAGCAGAACACATCCGTCTGAACGTGCATTGCTCTCCATGCTTGGCCCCAGAAGGTGTTGGGATTTACCAAGCTAGGATCCAACTCATAAGCTCCAGTCGAGTTGGGGAAGCTGGTAAAATGTTCACGAGAGAAAGAAACAGTGATATGATAGTATACCCCGTTCCGTATTTCTCCAGGAAAGTGACCTTGTTGTTAATTCCGACAGTGGCGATCAGGGGTACGACAACGCTAAAAGACAAGAGATCGGTCAACGTTTAACGAGGCGGTGAAATAAGGTACCCAGGAACTACAAATGATTAAGCTTCATGAGGCTAGACGGAACTGTTGACATACCGAAAAACTAAGAAGCGCTTAATGTGCGGATTTCTATTAAGAATCGACATACCTCATAACGACCTGTATTCGACGGTGTGTGCCATGTATTGACAGTTCCATTCCAAGTGTATAACTGTAGCCTCAGGCCTCCGCCGCACAGATGCAAGGGGTCGCCGGAACATTGGACGTTGCAGTCGGCTAGAAACAGTTGGGACGAAGTTGTCAATCTCGATGAACTCACTTTCCGGGGCCTTGACGCCACCATTAGCGGCGATGTCCGAGACATCCCCACAATCTGGATACAAATAAGAAAGGAAAAGGTTGCAAATGGACAAGTCTGCTTACAGCACTCTTCACCATATTCTTTCAGACCGTCGTCAAAATGTATGCCAAGATCAAAGACATCTGTGCTTTACCTGTTCCGGCAGCAGTATAGCCAAAGGCAGCGCATTGACTGGTGCAGTTGACAATGCTATTGTTCGTGGGAAAAATGTTTTGCCAAGGAAGGACTCGAGTGTTTGTATCACTGCGCCAGATCAGAGCGCTGTGCAGGCAAACAGAACTTGACTTACGTATAACAACCTGCATAGACCCATTTTCCTGGAAGGCCGGTTGTTTGTGCTACGGGAACAGGAAGCGTTGTTACGTTCCCCGTTGCAGTATAGACAGATAGACGGTTAGGACCGCCACAAATCTCCCTGAGCACAAAAATCAGCGAGAACAAAACGTGGAAAATACAACACACGTTGCATTGCCAGCACATCCCATGTTACATGTCGACTCATCTGCTGTGACAGCGCCGTTTACGAGGCGGTTGCCGCAATCTAGCGGAATCGTTCGTTGCGAGTACTTGCGATTTTGCGGAACACTTACAACATTCAGTCTATCGGATATGTCAAAATTGGTGATAGCTTTTATGAGATGTTTTGCTTACGCCGAATTCTGTGCCTGCTAATGTGTAGTTTTGGCTTCTACAGCTAGCGACACATCCGTCTACGGTGTTGTTCTGACTGCCCCCTATTGAAACTTCAAAGACGCGACCGTGAGCGTTATCACTAAAAAAAGGGAGGGGGTCGTTTAACCACCTTGAGAGACGGAAAAACTCACACGTAACATCCAGCATATTTCCACGGAGAAGGTAAACCACTTTCAACTGGACCAGGAGGCGGAGGAGGAGTCTCTCCATTCCAGAATAGATTCAAACGATTTCCGGCCCCGCACGACTCGGCTGGATTGCCAGTGCAAGCCATATTACAGTCGGTCAAATTTGCCAATGACCCGCCATGCTGGATATTGTTGTCACAGTCTGTGGAGATAGATCGTTTCATTGTTGAACACACTGACGAAAGACATACAGCACTGAGAGGCATATTCCACTCCAGCGAAGATATAAGACTGGGAGTTACAATAGCTGATGCAAGCCTCCACAGTCATTCCAGTGTCATTGGTAAAACTTGCGGCTGCGAGAGTACGTCCTCCCGGATTTCCATCGCTAACAACAATTTCAAGTTTGCGGCGTTTTGGGGAGGAAATCTTACGTGTAGCATCCCTGCGAGGACCAATTGCCTGGAAGATGTGAGGGTACGGACTGGCGACGCCCTAATTGCGGGAAAGAATGAATGCGTGATGCGGCTTCGGAAGACTAGCTTATTTTTAGAGAACAAGAGACTGATTGGGGACAGGGAACGTACAACGAGCGAGGAGAGTGCGCCAAGGGCAATAAGGCAGAGGACAGTCATATTAGACTGTCCAAAAGGTGATACTGGCAGTCTAGCAAAGTGTACGGCGGCTTTTATAGAAGAAAATATTAATAGGTTGTCACCAGCGTGCCTCGCTTGCTCTGTGATCGGTACGAGGAACTACAGCCTTACGTCCGCGCAAGCCGCATGAAATGTAAATCAAGGGAGGGCATAGTACGTGAGTATGCTTCAAGCTTGCTTAGTGCAATGCTTCCAAACGAGTGATGTCAGATGCAGCCTGTCAAATTTATGGCCCAAGAGCATGGCCAGCGTATGTAGTAACCTTGGGCGATCAAACACATGCTGGAGACCGTAACGCAAGAGTCCAGATTTGCAGTCATTACCGTAGCTCTGAGCATGATGATAGATGATGGGCAGAGCCAGAAACAAAATGATGACATAATCCGAACAGATCGTCCATATCAACAGAACGGAAGCAGCAGAGTCCAGACCGAAGCACACTGGCAATCGGCGGGGAAGTCATGGCCCTAACTTTTGCGCCATAGACCGAAGACTCCGAGTTGTTCAGAACGTGTCAAAGACAGAGTTGATACATGGATCGCAAGTGGCGGAAGCGGTTAACTCGACGTTCGACTTGCACGGCGGTGTATCTGCTGATGGTCATATGGCTCAAGCTGATTAATATTTCAACTTGACGCGCCAAGAACAAGGCAAGTATTGCAATCCTTCTAAGTTTGACTCGCTCTGGATCTCCATTAACAGTGGCAATCAGCGATTTCAGATCAACATCTCCTGTATCTTGCGTCTAAGTATATGAACTCCGGCATGAGTTTGTAGAAATTTTCAGTCTGGAGGACGTCTATTATTTCATTTAGATATAAACTACGATAATCCAGTATTTAATTAAATAAACAGAGTCCTCAAGTCGATTACGAACCCGGTGTTGTGAATCCTGGAAGTTGTGGCCAGCTGCCCAGATATCCCGGGTCACCTCCAATACGCACCCATTGCGAGTGGGAAGGTGTAGGCCCATCGAGAATGAACAGCTGGTGCCATCCTGGAGGAGAGACAAATGCATTAGGAGGTGTCGTAATCGTACAAGTCGTTCCCGAACAACTGGCTTCGGGGAAAATCGTTCGCGACCCCATCGTATTTCCATGCGTGCTTGAAGTGGCTAGCCGCTTATGAGCAACGTCTTGACATCTAGAGAGCTGCGTACCGAAAATGAGTGATATTTTCAGGTTCGATATCTGTCCCTGGAAAAGTGCAATATTAGTCAATGTGTATACGCCTCCATATGCCCAATCAGTGTTAGGTAGGGTAAAAGTGGGCTGTCGAAATCCTTGATTAAGGTAAGGTGGGACATAGACCTAGCCTAGGGTCAGTTACTTCCAAAAGTGATCCGTCCCTAATCACCTCAATTCTAAATTCCTCATTAAACCCGGGTGTTTGAGGATCAGATCCTGATATTAGGACACGACCATCCGGAAGCAACGTTGCCTCGCTGTGATACATCCTAGGAATAATCGTAGAGTTGAGTATGGAGAATCGCTGGCCAGTGGGCTGCTCAGGATCATATAACACAGCCGACAGATTAGGATCAGATGCAAGACCAAAGCCAGCGACACCTGCGTGAGCGCCGTTCACAATTAGGTATGTTCCGTCTGGAAGGTTCACCATACATGGCATCACCCGCCGAGATGGCTGATTGGACTCAGTGTCGAGTTGCAATTCCGTACTATACATACCATTCTTTCCAGTATCCATGTCGGACTAGGGCTGTCCGGTTCGATGGAAACACAGTTATCCAAAACATCTGCTGGACCTGGTGTCGAACCACCGCAGAGAAGGACACGTAGTGGGTCCGTGTATGGTGCCTTCTGAGGCAAGACCACAAGTGACCCTTCCAGAGGATAAGTGCGCCCTCCCAAGACTATACGATCGTAACATCTCAAAGCAGAGCATAGGAAACCTACAATTATTAACTGCGGCAGGAATGTTTGGTAACACTTTCACAGTCTGGAATGTCTTAGCGTCGATTATTATGGCTTCGTTGTAATAAGCTAGGCATGGTCTCAGTAGGATGTTCAATGTAACAAATACACGGACCAACGAAAAGATTCCCACTCTGGGGAAGAACAACGACAAATGGATAAAGATTCCATGGATCGGTACGGGCGAGCCAATCGAGCTCGACGACAGTGTCACCACCTGGCGGAGTAGGTAAAATTTCAAGATTAGGCTGTGGCTTGTCGTTCGAGCCAATCTCTCCTCCAATGACGAGAATACTGCCGTTTGGTAACATTGCTGCGGTAGGATACCATCTCGCACGCTTCCAAGGTGAACAATCTTGAGAGAAGAGAAGATTAATACCTGAAGGTGAAGTAGATCGTTGTTCTCCTCCCAGTCATTTGTCGAGTTTACTCCCGCTACACCGTTTGGGGTGTACAGACGAATGCCAAAAGTGCTTTCTGTGAGAACATTGAGCATTGATATCAGATAAACGGCATTACCTTCGGCCCAGCCACCGACATTGATCTGACGTCCACCTTTGTCGGGGAGGATGATGCTGCCGGAGCAGAATACATCTGTCTTGACATGCATCTCTCGCCATGCTTCACCCCAAAAGGTGGTTGGGTTCACCAAACTAAGATCCAGCTCATAAGCCCCTGTTGAGTTGGGAAAACTGCAAAATTGTCCAGCGATGGAACGAAAGAAGAAAATAGCAAACAGCATACCCTGTGCCATGTTTCTCGAGAAAAGTGACTTTGTTGTTGATTCCCACAGTGGCAATCAGAGGTACGACAACTCTAGAAGATGCGGGTCAGTGAACGCCCCACCAATTGGGAATGACGATTACCCCGGAACTGCAAAAACAGTCGTCTTGATGAACACAGGACACAAGTGCCATACATACCGAAAAACTACGAACATTAGGTTTGGAATCATGGCAAACAGGCTGACATACCTCGTAACGACCTATATTGTCAGGAGTATGCCATACGTTTACAGTCCCGTTCCAAGTGTACATTTGTAATCTCAAACCTCCGCCGCACAAATGCAAAGGATCTCCGGAACATTGGATGTTGCAGTCGCCTAGAGATGATTGGAGAAGTCGTTCAAAAGTTGTTCACGTTTCGGTACACTCACTTTCCGGAGCTTTCAC
>QLOY01019595.1:0-13993 GCA_003313965.1 Megacollybia marginata | reverse complement strand
CGGCGCGCTTAGCTCTATTTTGAAGGGCCTTGTCGCGACAACAACATTCGAGTCAAAGCGTAGATCGGCAGTAACGCTTTTTCGAGGTCAAAGCAATACCATGCCACTATAAAGGACTTCCGCCTTGCATAGGATGGCTCATCATGGACCAAGAGCTTTATGACCTCAGTGGTAAGCCTCATACTATGAACTAGACGGTTATTCAAAATTATTCAGCGACCGCTAACCGGGTGGCGAGTCGGGTGGTTGATGGCTCCCTTCCACATTCGAGCCAACCTACAACGGATTTCATCGAGGAAACATTGCCTCATCTTCAGTCATTTCAAGCTCCTGGATGGGATGCAGCTCTAATCCGGAATTGGGAGTCAATACCAAACGTGAATCGGCCTCTTCCGAGTCTTCTCGCACAAGACATCGACAGTCCTGTTATTTCCGTTGCTCTGGCCGACTCACCCGCATCTAGCAAGGTCCATGCCGCATCAAAGATCGACGTTTCAACACACTATTTCAACAGAAAGGCTAAGCGTTGGAATCGCCAACAACGGGAACTTTGCGGGCTTCTACCGCCTGTTGTCCAGACACCAAGCTCAAGTTCCGACTTGAAAGCTCCCGAGCAATCTTATGCTCAAGTGGCTGCTTCAAAGTCGTCCAAAGACGACGCTAGAATACACTATTTTAACAGGCGGGCTAAACGACTGAATCGACAACAACTGGCTTAGATGCAGAGACGGAAGAAACATAGGAAGTAGATAGTTTCATGATATGGAAATTTTCATGCGAATCGGAGCTGCGGTAATCAGTGACGCGTAGGGCCAACTTCCTTCAAGCGAAAAGAATGGAGGTGAGATTGTAGTAGTCAACCCACAAAGCTTTAAAGGCATATGGATCTGTCACGCGGTACTCACAACTTACGCCACGAGTAATCCATATTCATCTCAAGGGGATGCACCGACTTGATGCCCAGAGAACAAGTACTGCCAAAAGTTATTCAACGATGCATAAAGTGTGAGCCTTACCAGAGTTGCTCATTCACTTCCCGGGGGCGAGATAGTCACGAGATAGATCGATCTCATCTTTCAAGTGAGTATTCGTTATGCGGACTTGACGCTGACGAGGTGCACCGCCTCGTTTCCCTTTCTTCTTAGTTGTTGGGGCTCTGATCGGGGCCGCCTGTGTTTCAGTCCTTTTCAAGCCCTCTGAAGAGTTTGGTGGATACCGCTGGATCGAAACTGAACATACCGGACGCAAGTTGCTTGAGTAGGTCTACATCATTTGGAACCTTGAGCTCATGCCAAAGGTCCATAAATTCTACACTGGGTCGAGAAATGCACAGGTTACTGCTGTGCCACTCACCTTGCTCAACTGGTAAACCGCCACTTTCATCATTGGGCTTGATCTCGTTCCAAAACACCATTTTAAGCTGATTATCCTTCGCTGTTCGGGTCACCAAAACCATCCCCTCCTTTTCGAGCTCTTCAACGGCAATTGGAGCTTCCTTCCACGATTCTTTAAGCATGCGAACAGAGATGCCACCGCCTCCTTGCCATGCTTGCCTCTGAATTTCGGTGAGGAGAGAATCCTTGTTGCGGATATCAAAGTCATGCTAGAAAGAGTTGGCAAGACAAGCGTCATGAAGAAGTTGATCCACCTTATAAGAATACAAGCCAGTTTTTATATCGTACTGGACGCGATCATGTGCTCTGAATTTTTCGAGAAGAAGAGCATCTGAATCCAGAGGTGTATCAGTAACAATTGCAATGTCTTGCAGTCGCATAGGATTATGTGTAGACTGGGCACCATGAGCACACAGGCTCTGACCCAGCAAGCACTTACCTTGAGGTGATTTACAGCATATACAAGCTGAGTGTTGACATTGCTACCAGTGCCTGTATCTGCTGGCTGTGAATAGACGATGTCTGCGAAATATTGAGATATCTCGTTCACATATAGAGTTGACTCCTCTGACTGCTTTTTGGCCGTTTCTTCTTTGCGGGTGGCTCATCTTCGGCATCTACATCTATAGGCTTTGCTGGTTTCGGGTTTGAATGCCACGAAGTGAAATTCTGTCTGGCCAAGTTGGATTTGAATGCTGCAGCATCTTTGTCAAGTTGCGACATATTACGAGTCACGCGACTTAGGACTATCAAATCGGCAATTCCCGACCGGCCCGCCTTGCTTCACAGTCATGCAACGAGGGCACATCGAACGGATTGATGCTGGTTTGCGCGGTGTAAGGGGCGCTCAGGACGTGATTGCAGCAATATCGTCTCGGCGAACAATCTCGAAGCTTATTCTGGGCCATAATGAACTTGGAGATGATGGCTGCACTTTGTTATTCCGGTTTCTAGCATCGTCTGTGGGCAAGAGATATCGCATTCGAGAAATCAGCCTGAACGCCAATCGGATTGGCGACGCTGGCCTGCTTGCCATCTCGACCTATTTAATGAATAACATGGATCTCAAGGAGCTGTTCTTACAGAATGTGAGACGACAAGTGCTCGCCTGTCGGGTTGTACTCACTATATCGCCCAGAATGCCTTCTCTGGAAACTCCGCCGTTATTTCTACATTTACAAAGAGTCTCAATACCTCGCGCTTAGAGATCTTATCCCTCACTACAAATCGTCAGCTCTCCGATACCTTCATCGAAACCTTCATACCGTCTCTCAACTCTACTTATCTGCGGGAAATGCACCTTTCTGCCATAGACATGACACCCAAGTCTGCACCCTACTTGACCGCTTATATATCCTCGAAGCGTTGTCGTCTGCACATACTGAAGTGCAATGGAAATTCGCTCGGATATCGAGGTGTCAGATCCATCATCCGTGCGATAGTCAAGAGCAATTACGGTCTCACGACTGTTGAGTTGTATTCAAACCAGATGATCCAAGGAAATCATACGAGCCTGTCTGACGGTAGCGATACTGAATCAGACGCCAACCCAACCCACCTAGACGCATGGAAAGACACAGAGTCGCGCATTCTACGCGTTTTGACTCGCAATCGCCACCTGAAGCGAGAAACTGAGAAGCAAGCACTCGAATTACTCAGGTATTCTCGAGTCTTACTACTTCCTTCTCGTTCTGGGTCGTCTCCTTTCAAAGCATTACCCAATGAACTGCATCATTACATTCTCTCCTTCCTTGCTCCGACTTTATCGTCTAGTCAGCGCATTGCCATCTTTGCCTATGCCTCATCTATGTCGACTCTTCCGCAGCTACTGCCTTCGTTATGGCAGTGGAGTGGTGACGGTAATAAATTTATGCCATTATCATTAAGCCTTGCATTTAATCGTAACACAGGTAGTGGTTTCGCTAGCTGTCACAGTGGCAAATGCCTTGGAACCCTCTCTCGTCGAGAGCAAGATCGGTTAGACTGGCTGGAAATTGTTGGGTGTGCGGTGTACGACCCCTTTTAATACTCTCCAAGATAAATCATCGTAGAACAGCTTACTATAGTAGTGGATTAATATGTACTTTCTATCTAAGAACTTCCGGACTCGGAGGCTTTTGTAACACAAGCGCAAACACTGTACGCGTCACGCGTCTTGCACAGACCACCATGGTCGCAACAACAACCGAGCAGGTGAGGCTTGAATCAATCTCTTTCTACTGAAATTAAAGTACTTCTAGCCAACTGCACTAGCCAATACAACCGTCAGTACGTTACCATACTTTTCTAAGGAGACGGTACCTGAAATCTCTATCCAGTCGTTCACCCATTAGTCCTACTCTCAGTAGCCGACCATCACGCCAGATCTGTATCCAGAAACTCCCAGAAGCGTGTAATTGGAGTACTGCTAGGGCAGGACAATGGTAAAACCGTGAATGTTGCCAACTCATTTGGCATTCCGTTCGAGGAGGACGAGAAAGACAGCAAAACCTGGTTCTTGGACCACAATTACATTGAAGGAATGTATGAGATGTTCAAGAAGGTTAACGGTAATACTAGACACTCCACTTGCTTCTGTTAATACCTGGACCAGCCCGAGAACGAATGATTGGCTGGTATCACTCTGGACCAAAACTCCGAGCGTCTGACCAAGAGATTAACGATCTCTTCAAGAAATACGTTCCTCGACCTGTGATGGTCATTGTGGATGTGCGACCAAATACTGTAGGCATACCGACCGACGCCTACTTTGGAGTGGAAGAAATCAAAGATGTATGTGGCTTTTTCTTTCTTTCCAAGATTAACTGAACATGGCAGGACGGTACTGAGACAAGAAAAACCTTCCTCCACGTCCCATCTGCAATTGAAGCAGAAGAGGCAGAAGAAATTGGTGTTGAACATCTGCTACGAGACATAAAAGACTCCACGACCACGACACTATCAACACGTGTTAGCGAACAGCTAGCCTCTCTTCGTGGATTGCAATCACGAATCAGTGATATCCAAAAGTATTTGGCTGACGTAGCGGCTGGCCGCATGCCAGTGAACCACCAAATCATCTACCACCTTCAGGATGCGCTGAATCTTCTCCCTGATTTGTCTGATCCTACGACGACGGCTAGCTTCGCGTCCAGTACGAATGACGAGCTATTGGTGGTCTATTTGAGTAGTTTGTTACGGGCAGTCATCGCGCTTCATGCCTTGGTGGACAATAAAGCCACGATTGGGCGTTCTGAGATGGAGGAAAGAGACGACAGGAAGGCAAAGGAAGGCAAAGATAAGAAGGACGAGAAGGAAGGTGCCGAGAAAGGAAAGGAGTCGGATGCCAAAGAGAAAGATACGACAACAGGAAACAAGTCATGATGTTGTCTTTTGGACCAAATCTCATTTTTATTAGACACGTCACGAGCACAGTGAGCCTCCGATATTTAGAGATCACAGCAATGATTGAATAATACGAAGAGCTGCGATGATCTGGATCTGTAATACTCTGTGTGGATTTACATTCAGCTTCTGAGCCTTATTGATTTATCAAATTGTTATGTTGTATAAGGATTTCATGCATCGCTCCTCTCACCATGCATGATGACCTCCAGAGACAAGAATGCTTAAGCAACGTCAATTCAAACACAGGTTCATACGAAAAATGACGCACTCGCTACCGGTGCAAAAACTGGAAGCATCGCTTGCGAGCCAGGTCACGACGCCTCGCAGTTCATCTGGTCTGCCGATGCGACCTAAAGGGTTGAGGGCCGACCACTGCTGCAGGAGACCAGGATGTGCATCCAGATATGTCGATGTCATCCTATAGAACAAAATGTAAGTAGATGCGATAAAAACAGACACGAACTTGGAAATGATATAACCAGGCGAGAGGCTATTGACTCGGATACCTCTGGGGCCAAGTTCACAAGCCAAACTTCGAGCCATTTGTATAACAGCAGCCTTACTTGAGGAGTATGCTACCCAACTTAAACCATCCTTGTAGAAAATCAGTAACTTGACAGTGCGATGTGATATACCAGATACCTGGACAGCATTGCTTCCGCCCAAGGAAGCAACGAGAATGATGCTGCCTTTGTTGCCAAAGCGAACCATTTGGCGACCAGCTGCCTGAGCAGTAAATAAAGCGCCATTGGTGTTTACAGTAAGGAGCTGTTGGAACTGGTCGGCAGGATAATCCAAGCCATCATGGTGGAATTTTAGAACGCCTGCTGCAGCGACACAACAGTCCATCCTCCCTTGACCGAATGGTGAATACATCGAGTCGTTAAAAAAACGTATGCTGACCTTCCTTGTCCCCAATCTCCTGACACCTCTCCCATAAATCACTTTGTTTTGTAACGTCGACACTAACGTACTCCAAACGAGACCCGTTTCCAAGTTTCGAAACATAATCCCGCGTTTTTTTCCAATCTTCTGAAGGTTCCCCTGGTAGATCAAAACAATAGACAGCCCTGGCACCAGCTTCGCACAAAGCCAAGGCCATTTCGAGACCTAGAGTACCACCTCCACCCGAGACGATGACAACTCGGTCAGTGAGCGCAAATTCATCAAAGATCTTTGGTCTTGGGATGACTGAGGGATCAGATGCGGCGTGGATAGCTGCTTCGACACCTATCGGAGCAAAGGGAGACACAGATTGTGGTTCTCTTTTCGCATCAGACGGGTCGGAGACAGCAGGTTGCATGATTGGCTGAAGGTTAACGGGTCAAGCATCTCGTTGGTTTATATACCTGCCGACAAAGAAGCGTTGAGAAGAACTTGTGAAATCTTGAAATTTTCGTGCCCGGTGTTGACGGCGCTTTGTGCCAGAGTCGTGCCAGAGAGAACTACATAAGCCGCATCGGTTTGTAGAATTGCCGAGGTGGACTAGTCTTTGTGAAACAGATACTTCGCTCAACTCCTGTGTAGCAGTGCACATCCGGAGCTTGCGCCTGGAGAAAGCCCGAACGAGTTAGTCCCTCCGAAGCAATCCCCCTTGATCGCGACATTGACATGCATTGCCAATGGTTTAACACTCTCGAATTCGAATACCAGGTGGTTAGAGTTTCAGACAGCAATCACCGATTCACAAAAACCTTGGCCATTGGCCCCAGAGTCGTGGACGTCGGTATCGGAGAGCTGCAGCAACCGACCCGACTCTTGGACACAAGCCCACAATGGAATCTAGCGGAGTCGGGGGCTGCGATATGCAGAAACCCCGATGGATTCGTGATTCGCACCAAGTGCCTGAATGGAAGTTTCGTTCCCATACAAGTTATTGACAGCCAGAATGGTGTGGGTGGTCTCATGGGGAGACTTCGAAACCGAGAAGTAGGTAGAAGCACTTCTGGAATAGAGCCTAGTCCGCGGGTCAAGAGGGTGCAAACAGTTTGTCTGTCGAAATTCAAACTCAAGTACTCAAGACCCGCATGCACGCTGTAGATTGGTTCCTTTACCGACACCAAGCCACGCACCAAACACGCACCTGGATAAAGGCTCTGTAAGAAGGACGGAGATAGTATGTCTTGATCTGCCCCACGGGCAAGTTTGGCACGCCGCAAAATACATGAACCCGATCCGTGTTCCACTGAATGCAGTACAAGATTTTGACGGGGTGGCGGTAGCGTTCATGACAGGTGGATCGGAATTACGCTTCTAAGCTTTAATTAAGACAAAAAGATTAGCCGGTCGGAAGGTCCCAAGTGTATTCGCAAGCAAAGGCTTGCTTGCATACGATAGCATTGTGACAGATTGTGACACAGAAGAACCAAAAAGCTTATGTAAATCCGTCCTCAATAGATATCCAAGTTATGCAGCCCCAGACTTGACGATCCTCCCAATCTCCTCCCTAATTTCTCTCAAATTGGTCCTAAGGGTCTTTGCATCCTCAAACTTTCTATGCGCCTTGGCTTCCTCGACAAACGACTCCAACAGAGCCTCTTGTTCCAGAAGCGGCTGGAGTGCGTGAGCAAGCTGGCTATCTGGGTCAACCTTTTCCTTCTCCTTCTCCTCTTCGACAACAAGTTTTTTACTGTTGGGTTTGGGTAAGGACTGTAAAGGAAACATGTGTTTTTGCAAAAACAAATTGGCTCTTGTAAGTACCGCCGTTTGAACGCGATCTTGGCTGCTTCCTGGTTTAGCTGGTAAACTTCGAATTCGTTTTGAGAGAGCGTCATATTGTGCAAAGGTGTCGAGGAGACGTTTGCGGAGGGATGCTACTTCTGACGGAACGGGAGTCGACGAGTCGGTGGTGAGGGAAAGGACAAGTTCTTGGAATTGGGGGAGTGTGTCTTGCAGTTCTTTTTCTAACAGCATGAATGTCTGTGCGTGCTCAGATATAGAACTCAAAGTGAATGAAGAAGACCTACATCATAAAGCTTTGTGAAAACAGGGGATGCAGCGGCTTCTTGTTGATACTGCCGTCGCAAGAGTACCGGTTTACAATCGGCGCACAACCTGACACCCTTCAAAAACTTTTCCGCGTCTTCTTCCGGCTGGTGGGGTAGCTTCTCGTTTGGACCTCTGCGCTTCTTCACACCGTAGTCAACGCCTTCGCCAACTTGTTCGATTCTTCTTGTTTCTGGGTCTACGACGAAGAGGAAGGAACATGGCACGGGTCGTTGTGGTCGTTTTATTGGGAGGGAGCAGATAATCTGGCCGCAGAGGCGACAGTGGTGTTTCCTGTTTGTTAGTGGATGGAAGGAAGCGCTATGATTAATTAATTAAGAGATAGGTGCACAGGAAAGGACGGACGAGCATAGTGGACACTTGCTCACGGTTGAATCGTGCTGCCATGGCGTTATCCTCTGTTCCGCGGCTTAGAGCAAATGTAAGGAAGAGATGGAGGGTATATATATATACAAGGTTACCTCTGATTTCGTCTACATTGGAGACCAAGACGCCTTTCAATGCGTCCGAGACACTGCGGCGCAGGTCAAAGTCTGAGAGCTCAAAGTCGAATATAGAAGATGCTCTTCTGTTCATTGGAGGTTGTGGCTGGTGGTTTGAAGGAAAGTGCAGTGCGATGAGTTTATCTAGTCTGCGGTCAAGTTTTGTGCGTTCTATGCGTTTGTGCTGGGCGTCTAGAGCGTGTTGGCGGTGGGATATGAATTCGTCTGTGCGTGGACGATACACGCCCTTTGGTTGAAAGCCTGGTCGATATGGCGCAGAGGGTCCTTTTTGCACAACAGGTCCTGGCTTAGGCGCTGGCTGAATAGGCGCTGGACTGGGAGAACCCGGGGTTGGCGTTGTTGGAATTGGAGTTGTCGCTGTTGCTGGAGAGCTTGTCGCTGGAAGGGTTGTCTCTGGAGTTGTCGCTGTCATTGGTGGGGTTATCGAGGATGACTCGACGTCTTTTCGTGGATTGACGCGGGTCGGTCGGACATGTCGGAATGTCGAGGTCCGTTTCGCAGATTTTGAAGAAATCTCTGATGTTGAAGGGGATGGACTGGCTGGGGGCTCAATTGCAGCAACAGATGCAACTTGAATCGCAGAAGGAGTCTTAATTGGAGGAGGAATCTCAGTCAAAGTCTCAGTAACACTGACAGCTGCTGGTGGGTCGACATTGGGCACCAAATGCACGTTAGCTTGTCGCGAGTTCCGCTTGGACTGCAGATATAAGTTTTAGAATGAATTGCAAGCAAATTACCTTGTATGCCTGGTAGGGCACAGTCGCAGCAGCTGGCATGACACACCTTCCTAATTCGTCCTTTCATGTCGGCTACTTCTGGCATCGCAGTCTCCCACCAACTCGCATCGCACTTCTCGTCTGCAACAGACGTTCGCTTCATTAAAGTTTCAATCCAGAATGGCACGTCTTCTCTTAACCCTTCGTCTTTGAATGACAGGCTGCAGAGTCTCTCGTTCTCGACCAGTCGATATCAATCAGTGCATCTTTCCAGGAGGACCTTGCACTGCTGCAGGATCTGCTACAAGAAGACACTCCAGCCTATGTTCTTGCAAAACTAGATGGCGCAGACTGGCTTGCCATTTTCTACGTCCCAGACTCGGCCAAAGTGCGAGACAAGATGCTCTACGCATCCACCCGCGCTTCTCTCTTAAAGTCCCTTGGCTCAAATCTATTCACCGACTCCATATTTGCAACTAGCAAAGCGGATCTTACATCCGATGCCTATGTGGCCCACAGGAAGCACGTAACTGCTCCAAAGCCACTCTCTGCCAGGGAAAAAGAAATGGAACATGTCCGCGCAGCAGAACGTGAAGCAGGTGGTGGCGGCTACGAAGGCAGCAGAGCAAGAGCAAGTCCCATTGGCACTGCTGTCGGTCTCAACGCCAGTGACCAAGTTCAAGATGCAATCAAACAACTAGCTCAAGCGAATTCAACTCGTCTTATCATCATCGTAATTCAATTTCTCGTTTACTTCTACTCACACTCTCCCAGCAAATAGACACATCAACAGAAACGCTGACTCTTTCCTCATCGACAGACATAACCATAGACTCTCTCGCTTCAAGCCTTCCTCCATCAGATCCATGCTACGCCCTCTTTGCATGGGATCAACCCAGACAAATCAGTGAGGTCCCTTGACGTCCTGTTCTCCAACTAATAACGTGTCAGTCTTCATCTACTCATGCCCATCAACCTCCCCTATCAAACACAGAATGCTATACTCCTCAGCTTCATCAGGTGTATACCAATCTGCAAAATCACTTCTTTCTTCGGAGACAGACTGGACTTTGGCAACACGGAAGATTGAAACCTCAGATCCCACCGAGTTGACTGAAGACTTTGTGAAGAACGAGATTGGAGTTGGTTCTGCTACCGTAGAGAGTCAGAAGGCTTTTGCCAGGCCAAAAGGTCCTGCTAGACGTAAATGACAAGGCCTGTACGCTTTGACTACAGGTACAGCCTTTCAAGCGTTTCAAGACATGTGTGTCAGCACACTTCCTTTATTGTTCATCCCAGGGGCCAAGGCTGAATCTCTCACTATAAAAGCCCGATCACTTTGAACTGACTTTGTTGCACAGTGTATAAGCATGTCCACCGCCTCTTTTGCCTGCTCTCGCCCTCGTACATCCCCAACATTGACCTTGGACTTTGGTTCCATGGACCTTGATACCATCGCGACGCTCCATCACTCCAGCGCCAGTTCGAAAGGTCTAAAAAGAACAATTTCCATGTTTCTCCCCTTCCAAATTCCCAAGTCTATGCCACATCAAACAACTCACACACGAACACGGTCCGCGTCACTCTTCCGTTTCCGAATGAAGAGGAGCGAGTCGGTTGCAGGGTCTCCCACCGAATTTACAGCTCCCAGGTCCAGCCACAGTTCCAGCACCGCACGACAAACAAAATCATTTGCTGGGATGCCCCGGGTCTATATTGAACATGACGAGGAAGACGACGACCTCGATCCCGCTACCTTAGAGGCTCTGCGGGTTGTAAAGAATGTCTAAGGACAATCGATCATCGTTGCTTTATGTCTTTGACCACTATATAATAAATATACTAACAGGCTAATAATACATCCCTATATGGAAGTTAATACAGACCCACTAAAGTCAAACTCTAAGCTACTCTATTCTCCATGCCCACGTAGGCCCAATGGGATCACTTCGAGCATGTCCAGCTCCAGTCCACAATCCAATAAACCCGGTACCAGATCCAATGGAACCAATTTGAACGCATTCTGTCACCCATTCAGGATCACTCCCGTCTGGTTCTGAAGAGGTCTATGGCCAAATTTTAAACAGTGATTGAGACGAGAAGGAGCAGACCTACCAGACTCCATCGCACAGCACCATCACCAATCATCCGCACCGTACCTTGAACTTTTCGTATCACCATCTCGTCCATATCAGAGCCACGCGCTTCCCCTTCAATGTGGATGATGGGTAGCTTGTAAACGAGTGACGTCGCGGAGTCTTCGAATTGAGCGTCTGTCTCTCTGGCTTTTCCTTTTCCTTTAGGTGAGTCGGAATTAGTGACAGGAGGTGGTGGTGGTGGATCTTCATATGCGACAACCCTCAAAGTCATGGGGAAGATGCGGAGAGTTTCACGGATGTCGGAGCCTCCGGCGCGGAACTGTTGAACCTGACAGATGTCACTAGAGAATATTGAAGGATGATGTCCGTACATTGTGGAACAATAGATCCCGATAATCCATCCAACAGACACATCGCCTGTACACATTAGAATGCAGAGCTACTAAAAGAGGGTAACAAACCTCCACCGTCCCTGGGCACCAGCCCAATCCCAGTATCCCTCTTTTTGATTCTTCGGCTTGTACTCGTTTTCGTCAACAGACTCTGCAGGTACTTCTTCATTCACTACGACCTCTTTCCTCCACTTTGCTTGTGACCAAAGCCCTGGCGCTGCGCCCATCCTCAAATTCTCGAGGGATCTCAGTGCATCCATCAACCGTTGCGTTGGATTCTCGTCAGCAATCTGACGTTGAACGGTTTGAGGGTCCTTTCCCACAACGGTAACAGACATGGCCCATTCGGCAGAGACATCCCTAAGCCTTGAGCGAAGGTTTTCTTCTATTACGAGTCGAGCAGAGGCCAAAAATGCGTAATCTGGTACAACCTGATGCGGATATTGGGGGAAAATATAGGTTGGATGGACGGCATCATCATCATCATCGTTTGCGGCAAGGTAGAGGAGATTGGCCGCTGGGAAGTATGGAAGGTCGTCGTCGTCATCATCATCGTCGTCGGATTGGTGAGTGTTGGAGCCTGACGCTGATGGAGGTGGCTCGTAATCGGCATCATCATCATCGGAGTTTAGCCTGCCGTATGCACTTAAAAGTACGCCGTTCAACAGGTCTTCGAATCGAAACACCCTATGCTGTGTTAGCGGAAGCTCGTCCAGTGGCTGTTCGCTGTCTTCTTCTACGTCGGGCGTGCTCGCTTCACTGCTTTCTATCGGTCGAAACGGACCCCAGCATCGGTCTGGTGTAAGGTATGAGATATTGTACACCTTACTCCTCGCGATACCACGCGCCATCTGAGTCTGTGTGTCAAAGGACCATCCGGCCACGCCAGGACCGCTCGATCGCAAGTTATACTTTCGAGGTGAGTTCTCAGATAGAGACACAGAGGGGATGAAGCCGGCCATGAAGACGAGCTTATAGAAGCTTTGGCCCTCTTCTGTTGCGTCCCATCCGTTTTCGAGTATTGGAGCAAAGACGCTATCGCCACCTTCGAGTTCTATCCTGTTGACTTTTGGCAGCTTGTTTCTCCTCATGGGCCTGTTAGTAGGTGAAATGGGAACGTCTGTCCCAATAAGGAGTCTGGTTAAAATTCGGGGAAACCCATCCTGGAGCAGGCGGGCCAACCATGTAGCGTTCTTGGATCTTGACGTCGATAAGTGGTATTCGGGAGTCGGTGAGGAGAGGATGAGCACTAGTGGTCCAAAAGTTCGTGATTTGGAGCTAGGATCGTGTATCTCTGGAAGCTGGAAGAGTGGAGAAGCTGTTTGGAACACCGAGTCGATGTTTTTGAAGATTGATAGTAACGAGTCGGAGGTCTGACAGTCATTACCACTTGAAAAGACTGGATGATCTTATGTAGCTACCTGAGACGTTTCCTCTGAATCATCGCATGTGTAAGTAGTTGCAACGTATTTCTTGATAAATCTCCTTGTCAGACTGCGTTGAATGAACTCGCCCTGCCAGTCGTACGTTTGTTGCTCAAAATCAATGTTGAGAGGTCGAATGCGAATCTCTGCAATAGCACGCGGATCATCGAACGTAGCGAGGAAGATGCTGCGCCAGAGATGGGTGTCTGGGGTCGAATATATTAGGGCATGGAAGAAACGACAAGTCTGGGCAATGGCAGCGATGGACTCTGGAAATTCATATATGGCACAGAGAATAAGAATGAATTCTAGCAATTCTGAGGGAAGAGAGAGTATCGAGACTGCAAGTGAAGACGACATTGATGAATGATGGTGGGATTTACAAATCTGGTTTACATGTCGATCACGTTACTACATGGTCGCATATATTGGCTAAGGTAAGCATAGTTACAGCGCTCAGTTGCTTGTTGTCCGAGACTCAGTACTCAGTACTCAGTACTCAGTGTTGATGCAACTTTGATGTCCTGTCCACCAAAGGCGTTGCTCTCGTCAAGTCCTTTTCGCCATGTCTATCGATCCATGTTCTGGACCCTCGAAGAAGGTATCGGCAAAGCTATAGCACGCTACTGTTATATGAATCTCAGTTGAGATAGAGCTGCGCATGGAACAGACTGGCCAATCCTACTGTCCAGATGGAATTTTAATCCAATATAGGGAGAGAAACCCCCAACCGACGTAGAAAGCGCTGAGTGATATCCATCCTTATCAGACGAGCTCTTAAGGACGGCGTTGCGGTCATTGCAGAACCGCTGCGTCAGGAGGCCCAGACTCGATGGAATAAAAACTTCCAGACTTACTGTCTGACTGGCAGCGTATCCCAATGCCTCCGTGGAGAAAACAGGAGACTGAAAGCCTTGGCCCTTGGTTGGGTGTACCAAGTTCAAGCTTCTCAGACCTTTGTCGAAGTCCTTCACAAAGTCCGTCCTCCCACCAAAGGCATTGCTCTCGTCACAGGTGCGTCAGTGACACAGTCCTTCTTCTCCGTGTCCTTGATCCTCGCAGGCCAAGGTAT
>QLOY01019592.1:0-10931 GCA_003313965.1 Megacollybia marginata | reverse complement strand
AATTTGGAGACAAATGCGGCAAGGGCACGACGCTCTCCTTCCAACTTCATTCGATTCTAGAGAAAGGTTAATGTGATTAAAAGTGCCGAATGGGCTCACCTTTCGCTCCTTTTCGACCTGCTTCACTAACTCGTCAGCCCACCTGGTGACCTCTTCCCGTTTCTTGGCTTCCTCTTCGTATTTCTTGACTTCTTCGGCAAGTTTTGCTTGCCACTCCTGCTCGAGTTCCTCTCGTAAAACCCTTTCTATGTCTTCACGATGACCGTTCTGGACGTCTTCGTCTCCAGAGCTTGCTACGGAACGAGTGAGGATATCTTCTAGTTCACGCAGACGATCGGCTTGCTGAGCAATGATCTTGTCCTTTTCCTGTGTCTCGTCGGTTCCATCCGAAGCGTTTTCGGAAGTGAGCAGAGGTCGTGCATCCAATGCAGCCTCGAGTGACAGAATCTGGCGGGCTTGGGTCTCTAGCTGGTATCGAGCCGTGAGCAACTCTTGTTGCAACTGGGGGGGAGGTGAGAAGAGTCAACGGATGCAAATAGAATGTATACCTGTACCACACCCATGTCAAAGTCAACCTTGACGGGGCTACTGGGCCGCGAATCACTTGTTGACGATTCTTCCACGGTTTGACTAGTCAGTATAAGCTTGGTCAATTGCTGAATTCTGTCGTTCAGGTCCTTCATAGCATGGGATTCGTCTTGTTTCTGAAAGCCACCGTTATCAAACACCGGATGAAGAAAATCAGTACCCACCTCCCGTGCACTTAGCCTTCTCTTGTGAACGACTTCTGGTGCGTGGGCTTGACTTTCCTTCTCTGCCAGTCTGCGTCTCAACTCCTCGATCTCCTTCCTGTACCTCTCGATAAGGGCGTCAGTGTCCACAATCTCTTTCTTGGTGGCATTGAGCTAGCATTGCCATAAATCGACCACTTTAGGGACCAATACCGGTCACGCACCTTCACGCCACGGATTCTCCGGGCAAAGCCTAATGTGCTGAGGCTCTCCGACACAGCGCTAGGCTCTGGATTGATGGTACAGATGACAGAAATTCGTGCATTACCACTGAGAGAAGGTTGTAAGAGCCGGGTGAGTTTGGAGTTGCGGTATGGAATGTGATCGCTGACAATGGAAGTGAGTCGAGAAGGAGCTAGACGGGTAGTTCTCACTTTTTGTTCTTCGTGGCGTTCTCTGCAAGGGTGGCAATGACGGTACCAAGGGTGAGAAGACTGGAAGAGCAAGTGAGCCAAAACGAAAGTTAAAGCAAATCCTACCTCGTATTAATATAACGACCCTCCCTCGTGCGCTCCTTGTCTGAAGTGGCTTTCTCGGAACCTGCGAGATCGATTAAGTTCTGGTTGTGATGATTAGCTTTGACACGAAGACAAGGTGAAACACACCAAAACAGATACTTGGATACTTCGTCCTCCACGAGCTTGGAGTCTGGGACCCGCGCTAGAAGCAGGAGTCTGTCGGCCACTGAAACCGGGAGTGTTTCGTCCGCTCAATCCAGGTGTATGCCTGCCGCTGGGTGGAACAGGCGTTTCAGATCTTGCAGGTGCATCGCCATCACTAATTCCGCGCTCTCGACTCTCGATAACGAGACGAAAGACGCTATGGCTTCTGCTGCTCCTCTCATTCCAATCTGTGCAGGCAGTTCTCCGGTTTTTCTCTCCTCTCTTTAAAACATCTTTAACACCTTTGAGGCTGGTAACAACCTCCTCTCGTAGTGAGGTTAGGATAACGTCATTTCCGACGCCTTGCAGCTGCACCTGATTCGCAGAAGATGGAGGGGCGAGGAGGTCGAAGATGGTCTCGTTGTATATCTCAAGGTATGAGCATCTTAGAAGGTACTCACGATCTGTAGTTCCGCGGATATAGCCAAACACATCACGCATAGCGCGCGGGATGATACCAGGTTCACCGATAGTTTCATCTCCGCTTAAGGTATATGTCTTACCTAAATAAAAAGAAATATTAAGTGAGGGGGAGTTATTAAAACCAACCACCGAGCAACCACATACCACTACATGTCTGTCCGTACGCGAATATCAGTGAGTTGAAGCCCTCCATAGCAGCCAGTACATGAGAGCGAGCGACAGTAGTGTAAATGGGTTTGTTAGGTGAGCCGAGGAGAACTGAGTCGAAGGTGAAGGTATTGCTGTCGGAAGATATGGCAGCATTAGAAGAAAGAGGACTGGGTGTCGAAGGGTGTTTGGAATGCAGAGGATTCAGCTGAATTGAATTAGTAGACGGCGCAGTATTCCATGCGGATGTAGCTCCTGTTGGGCGGACCCTTACGGAATTTGAACAAGTGGGTATGATTGATGTTTAGGGTACCTTATTGAGACCATGACTTTGTCCTCTTTACCAAAATCACGAAGAACGTCGGGGTCGATTTCGCCGCTGGCATCTGGATCTGAAGGCTCGACATTCTTCCAATCAACAAGCACTGTTTCTGGGTCAACGTTGCTGACATCCATTTCGCTGAGGGCAGGTCCAAGCGCAGGCGATGAAAACGAACTGTCGGTTTTCGGAGTCGCTGGAGTGCGTGGACGTGTTGGAGACGCAGGAACAGGCGCAAGTCTTGGCTTGGATGTCGTCCTGGCTCGAGACTCTGTAGATAATGGTGCCTTATACTTTCTGTTTGAGCTGAGCAAACTACTAGCTGCTGTTGGCTTGGATGACAATGAGGTATTTGGACTGAGCAAACTGCGAGCTGTTGACTTGGACGACAATGAGGAATTTGGCGTAGAAGTTGTTGATCTTGTTGCCACTCTGTTGGGTGTAAATATCGGTGCGCGTCCAGTTTTCGACGCTGGTGTTGCTGGCGCCATTGTTTGGAAATCAACCGTGGGAGTCTGGTGAGCACGCGTAAACGTACAAGTCACATGTTCGTGCTGAACTTGGCATATTTCCATCAACGCAGGCGGATAGTGCGTTAGCAGATATCCCGGAATTAGGATTCTGGCTCCGAAATCGAACTACTTCTGTTTCGACTTGAAACAAGTGCTTTTGCAGAATTGATGATAAGCATGCTTGTAAAGGACAGGTCTAAAAATCCCCAAGGTCGAAAGCTCCTGCTTCGCCGACACCAGATCATCACGGTCACGTGTGGACTCTTCCACTCAACCATCAACGTGATGGCCGCAGTCGAGTTTTTTTTACGAAAATGACGATGATTTCACATCAAATACAGGTAGAAAGCGTGCACAAAAGCGGAGCAGGAGTGCCGCAATGTCGTGGAATATGGCGAAAGCCAACGAAGGCGGGCTTCCAATCGGATATCGATCACCCTTAAATGGTATTCTCAAGTGCTAGTCTTGGCATATCCACTTCCCCGAAATAGCAAAGCCAAACTGAAAGTTGGTGGGAGGATTCGGCCGTGGGTGATCAGCGAGGTACAATGACACCACATTGGGGTGCATTGATAGACAGACGCTCCAAACACACAAGAACGTGCCTTCCTTTCGTGAACAGCCTTTGAACGAGGGAAGAAGCGATCTTTCTTCTGCTCGAACTGGTACCCGCCTCGAAATTCTCTTAGTACTTTACATACCGAGCCACACGGCATGCCGGCACCAACGTCCTCAAAGCTGTGAAACCCAACTGTGGCAAGCAATTCCCAGCCACTTAAAGCGCAAGTAGAAACGCGTCTTCCACAGCATGAATGCTACCGTTTTGTATCAAGTCTTGATTTGGTCCTAACGCCGAACCGTGGAACGTCGTTCTGAGCGCCGTGTTGTCGAGATGCCGAGTATCCCATCCGAGATGAACTCCCTTTGTCAACACAACCTTACTTGAACTTGCACTTCTACCACCAAAGCTGCTGATCTGCACCTTCCTTTGTATACTCCTGCCCGAACACAAATGGGACGAAGAAAGATTGAGATTAAGCCAATTATGGTCAGTGATAACCTTTTATTAGCCCTTCGTGCTTGTAAAAATTGCTGTCTAAACCGAGTCTCTCAAATTATACTTAGCATGAGCGCAATCGCTCTGTCACTTTTTTGAAGGTGAGAGAGACAAGCCCATGAACCTTATTTTTCATTTACTTGTTTGTTCTTTCTCCTTGCTCAGAGGAAGAATGGACTCTTCAAAAAAGCCTATGAGCTCGGTGTATTATGTAGTGTTCAAGTCGCTGTCATCATATTTGGTCGGTGCCCATCATTTTTTTCCCTGTTGTTTTATTCCCCCTCGCAGAAGACCGCCCAGGGCACCACCTGAAATTGTACCAATACTGCTCGACTGACATTCGCGACATGGTTCAGAGACACATAAGAGTACGTTTAGTATTCAAACCTAGACACTCGCTTAGTAGCAGCAGTTTGACGGCGAAAGAGATACGAAAGGTCCCAGTGATTTTTCAGGCAACCACACGAGCACGCTGGAGGGGCAGGACGACGACGACGAAAATCCAGATGATGAGGATGAAGTTATTTCAAGAGGAACAAAGCGAGGTGCCGATGGAAAAATCAAAGTAGCACCAAGCCAAAGTGAGATGGGTCTGAATGTCAGTGTAGCGCTATGATAGATGGGTCAGTCTTCGAGCTCACGTCCGTTGTAGATGGAGTATGGTCGCCATCTTGCACACCGAGGAGCATCGATGCCTCAGCTGCCCGTTGCATCAGTGCACCCACCGCAAGGTTCAAGCCCAACCCTTCCAGTCTCTTCTGACCGCCACTCAGCACGTATGATACCAAACATTGGGGGTGGCCATATTTCCATCCCTACGGAAACTCGGTCACCATCTGATCCTTATGCTCAATTCCGTTCTCCGGGTGGAACAACTGGGCAGGGCTCATCTTTCTTCTTTCCGCCGCCAGCTCCGCCTCACTCCGCTCCCTCTTTCATCCAGTCCGAGAACTTCACTAGGACTGCAATAGGTCCTGGATTTAGGCCTCGTGCCGGAAGTAACGCCTCTCCGTACGAATATCAGCCAATGATGCAACCGCAGCAAGGTGGAAATCCCGGAAATATATTTGGTTTCATGGGAGAAGAACAAGGCAGTACTCAAGGTGGTGGCGGCGGGAAAGGGGGACTGTGGCCAATTCACGGACAGAGCAGTAATGGTGGCGCAGGACAAGGTTCGTGCGAGCAGCCTATCTGGACTTTGACTTCTGACCACATATCAAGGTCCCAGTACAGGAGGTGGTTCAAGCGGAAATCCGAACGAGTGGCTCGATTTTTTATCCAATAATCCCACTGGCAGCACTGGCGGGAATCCACCCCCATCGTCTACATCCAGTTCCGTTCCCGGCCGATCTACAGAAAGCTGGGAGCGTAAATCAGGCCATGGTTCTGATAGACCACCTTCGGCAGTGACAGGGAGAGGGATGGATGATGACGGAGGTGGGAAGGTAAGCCTAGCCAGGGGTGGAATGGGAAGAGTTGAGATAAAAACGGAAGCCAAAGACAATATCTGAGAATATGGGTTCAGAGGTTCGCTTGCGCTGCTTTCATCTGCATATGGTGTATTAGTATTTTTGTACGTTGATAGGCATTGTATATTTCCATCTAGGAATCGACTACGACTCGCGACTGAGAATGATGCACGCTCGTGTCAACTACGCTTTCCATTTCCAACGGCCTTTGTCTCTAGCGTCCAGCCACCGCACATAGCTCACACAGAAGGCAGCGCAGAAGAGCATGACACCAGCATAGATGACAACATCATTGTACCGCTTCTGGAGTGCATCCAAATCAGTATTCATTCCCGTGGCACCCCGTTGAGATCCGAGAATGATCCCTGCGAGAGGGGCTCCAACAATGGATCCGAGTCCTCTGATGAAATAGATAATTGCATTGACGCTCGAATAATGTTCGACTCCGTATACTTCGGTGATGGTCGTCGGAAGAAGCGCATTATAGCCTCCAGCATAGATTCCGTACAGGACAATGAAACCAATGAAGCGCGGGCGAGCAGCATCATACCAGAGTGCGAAGACAGAAGCACCCGATAGAATGACCTAATGGATGAGATATCTCGTTGTCATGAATTTTCACTCACCCCGACGATCAAAGTGTTTTGGCGGCCTACCAAGTCAGCGATCAAGCCCATACCTACTCGAGAGACACTATTCACTGCACTATTGACGGCCAACAGGGTACTTCCCGTACTTCTTGAATAGGAAAGGACAGTCACCGAATAAGAGGTGATATAATACGACGGGACAATATTTCCTGCAGCCTGGAAAAAAGATCCAAAGGCCTGTAACCATGGACTTGGGTGAGAGGAAAAATTAACTTTTGCATGCAAACCTGATACAAGAATGTCCCCCGCCTGGCAAGCCTCGTATTCATTCTGTTATTTGCCTCATCCCCGAAACCCGGGCGATGTCGAATGATAGAGCATACAGGTATCGCTACTGCGAAATTCCATATGGCAATTATCCGAAGTGTCCACTGGGGACCATACTTATCAAGGAGTGTTTGTTGAACGATAGCCATTACTAGACCGCCAACGCCGGAGCCTGCAAGAACGAAACCCATGGCAAAGGCGCGTCGTCGGTCGAAGTAGACGGGCGCGATAGACATAAGCGGGAAATAATACATCGACGATCCCAAGCCATAGAGAAGAGCCTGGGTTAGGTACAGGTGCCATAACTGCAGCCGTATGACACACGCAGTGAAGAGGTATAAAGATATACGTACTTGGTTGCTGTAACTCGCGAGAAACAAACCGAGACTCATGATAAATGCTCCGACCAGACTTATGATCTTCACATTTTGGAAACGAGCGATTAGAGGATTGACAAATATGCTTCCACTCCAGGTCAAGCCGCTTCCAATAGTGCCCACCAAAGAAACTAAAGCATCTTGGCCCTGCGCATCTTTGACATGACTTTCGGAAGAGGTATAATATTCCTAAATTAGACTGAGTTGAGTACTGGATCTGTGACCACCACTTCAAACCTGGAAGATACCATAGGTTTGGTTGATGCCAATGACATGGAAGATCATAAGAAACCCCGACAACAACAGAAGTGCCTGGTATCGAGATGAAACTCGGTTGTGCGACTGTTCTGATGGTGTTTGTACTTGCACTATCTGGCCATTAGTAGATTCATGCAGGCTGATAGTTTCTGCATCGTCCGCCATGTTCCGCCGAGTCGGTCAAGATTTACAAGCGTCACGTGTGGCTGAGGCCGGCAGCGCGCACAGCATCACCAACAACCAAGATGAATAACACACAATCCTCACAATGCATCCGTGCCGCTCGCGATCGTTGGCTTGAATCACATCTCCGCTCGATTCACTAGACTTGAAAACCAGGTCACTTCAGAACGGAGAAAAAATCGGATGGTGCTTACGGCCCAGTCTTGGGGTAGCGGTTAAAATACAAGCGTCACGTGTCAACTCGCATGCCTTCAGAATTTTCTGCATCGCGACTTGGCCCGCATTTAGCTTTAGTTCCACATGCACGAGCAAGGCATCAGACAGTTGCGAAAACTGCGTTCTCACCTGGCTCTCTCATCATCTCATTCCCGTGCTACGCGTCCGTTTTGCTTCCAGCAGAAAAGGGACGAAGATGTGATGCCTGTTGCGTTCTGTCAACGTCTAACTCTCTGCGTCGCTGCTCAGGCTGTGCTTCATACTGGTACTGCAACAACACGTGTGCGAAATGTCTGACGTAAAGGCTGCTGTTTTCCTGACGAGGATATTAGGCCAAACTCTTGATTGGCAACGGCAACATAAACGTATCTGCAAATATTACAATCGTTACATTGCTTCAGGGAATTTTCAGGCTCTAGCTCCTCATGATAAGCTGGATGCCTTGTTGCTATCTCATCTTGCAGCTCACATATCGTCTGAAGAAAAGGCTTTCGAAGACGAGCCATCGCCCCTTTATACGTTCATGTCCCTTCTTCCGGGTCCTGCTACACGGGATCTGAGTCCACCTGCGTGCGGCATTCAAAAAGCATTGACACCCGAACGACTTGATGCCCTATATTCTCGTTTTGGTAACAACAACTTTGTGATCCATTCCCATCTGACGACCTTTGGACACGGGATATTTCCTTTGGCTAGCAGACTTTTCAATCACTCCTGTATGCCAAATGCTGCAGCAAAATATCAACTTGAGCAATCTCAATTGGTAAAGATGGAGATTGTAGCCCTTAGAGATATTTTGCCGAACGAAGAGGTAACTGTTCTTTTGCATTTATTGTCTTGTCTACAAAGTTATTTCTCAGATATGTTTACCTTATCTCGACCCAGCACTTCTGCAAGAGCGAAGTAAAATTTTCGAACTGACCTACGGATTCACTTGCGACTGCTCTTCATGCACATTTTTAGCGAGCGTTTCCCCTATCCCAGCCATACCCGAAGACTCTAGAAGTCAAGGAACACTTGTTCGCCTTCTTCATGAATATGTGACCAAAATGGTGCATTCACCATTGTTCTCCAAGTCGGATGTAGCGATGCCCATTGAATTACTCCCTGTTCTTAACGAGTCATACCTCTCCAAACTCACGGAACAATTTAGTGCTGCATCTCACGATGGCCCGTATGATGTCGCGCTGGATATCGGGAAGGTGATTCTTGACCTTTACAACCTCATCTATCCCCCTAATTATCCACAAATTGGTGAGTAACTGTTAGTGAGCGTTCGCACATTTATTCTACACAGGAATGCATCTGCTCGAGATGGCAAAAACCGCGTGGAATAACGTCGTCAGCATGGGCAGCAGCGATGAGCAAGAAGTTCGTCACTTGTTGCGGTCTGCCGATAAGATATTGAGTATTCTGGGATCCGAAGGTGATGACAGTGGACCATTAAAAGAGATAGAAACCTTGAACAGCCTACTGTCTACATAGTCGAGAGTCTGAAAATACTGACACATGTTTTGGCGCCAAGGCACGTGGTAACGCCACGACTTACTTTCTCCATGCCCGTTGGGATAGAAGCATGGGTCACTCAGATACCTCCAATCACTCGCAGTTGGCTGGTTCTTGCTATGCTGACTAGTTTAGCAGTGGTACATCTCTTAGGAGCATTGCGAAATGAAATTACTGACAGTTGTGCATAGCAATGTCAGCTCGTCACTCCACTTCAGCTGTATTTCAGTCCCAAAAGTGCATTTGTCAATGTCCAAGTCAGTTCATTCTGAGTTCAATCCTATCGAATGACTTGTGCAATCTAGCTCTGGCGAGTCTTCACCACGTTCTTTTACTTTGGAACGATATCGCTGGACTTCGTCTTCCATCTATTCTTCTTGTGCGTTGCTCTTGTTTCTTTCTGCTCCATTTGATTTGTCTCGAAGCATGCGTTACAGCCGTATGTTGGAAGAGTCATCGTTTGCCAATCGGAAGGCTGACTACTTCTGGCTTCTATTTCTGTCTTCAGTCATGCTGCTGGTAGGCAATCCTTCTTTCCTTTTGATCCTTATTTGATATTCCAGGCGATGAGCCCTTTGTTCAACCTACCTTTTCTCTCGTCTTCACTTGCCTTTGTCCCAGTGTACATGTGGTCCAGACGTCATCCTTCCACGCCCATATCCCTCTTTGGCCTCTACACAATCACGGCTCCGTATTTGCCCTTTGCATTGGTTGCATTTTCATGGGTTCTCAGTGGGACATGGAAGGCTGCTGCTGGTGATCTAATGGGCTGCTTTGTTGGACATATCGGTTGGTTTTTGAGAGATGTCTGGGCCAGGGAAATGCTCGGGGGCCCTTCGGTATTTATTGATGCCCCTGTTAGACTGTAAGTTTCATTCATCCTCAGAACTTTGACTGATATGTATAGAAAACGACTATTTGGAGATCCTTAGTGTGTACATGTACTAATAGTATTGCAGTGATTTAATGGAAACAATCACAAGAAATGAAAGGCGCACATCTGAAGGTGTTCAGAGCTTCAAGCACAAGAACAGACAACCTATCCGATGCTCGACAAGAATGCTAGAAAAGATCATACATCAGGCGAAAGGGCTCTAGCGAAAGTATTAATTCCTTCAGATCATCTTGGTTCTTCGTGTTCTGTTCCGCCAGTCAGCGTTAATGCATAAGGATCTTTAATCAGCTCAAGAGAACTGCAACGCTTCCTGCAGCCGGTACTTGGGAGGATTGCATTGCGGGAGCGGCAGCCCTGGCGGTCAGAATAGTCAGTCTTGCAAACATTGGTGCAGTATTCAAGAGTTACAAGAGGTTCAGTCCACCTACTATTGATCCAATGATACATAAAACGAGCACATAGTGAGCAATAAATCAAGCCAACCAAAACAAGCATAGTAGATGAAAGAAATAAGTTTGAACAAAGCGCGCAGCGCGTCAATGCGGTTTGCTTCCACAGCGACCTTGCAAAAAATAGTATGCACAACGAAAGCAACGGTGGAGCGAAGGCATTGGCGGCGACTGGGAAACAAGAAGTCTATGATTTCGACATCACAGCGACACTCGATGGTCGTGGCTTTGGCCGACCATATTTGCGTGCTGCTGCTGCAGCCTCCTCCTCGGCTTTCTTTGCGATACGTAATGCGGTACTCCTGTTCGTACGTGGAGCGATGGCGGGAGCATCAATACTGCTAGGTCGTGCGGCGGGTTTGAATGGAAGGCCACTATCTGTGCCATAGACACGTTTTGGTGTCGCTCCGTTCGTCCCATTTGATCCGTTTACGCCATTAGCGTCTTGGAGGGGGATCGAGGCAGACGTCGCTCGCGAAAGGGTAGCTGGGCGTGAGGACGCAGCCGAGCCAGGACGGGATAAGCTGGGTCTGAGACTAGTTTGTGAGTTTGATCTTGATAAGCCTGGTGTCTTTGGCTGCGAAGGCCCTTTAACTAGAATAAAAGTTAGCAAGTATCTGACGCGTAGTAAAGCTAATGCGTACACATGTAAGAAGAGGGTGGTGCCGCCTCCTTGGAAGCGCGCAGGGCAGCACTTCTATTTATTCTAGGAGCAACAGTAGGAACCTGGGTTGACGCGACTGCTATTGT
>QLOY01019526.1:0-27226 GCA_003313965.1 Megacollybia marginata | reverse complement strand
TCGTTAGGCGGTGCACATCTTCGTGATTCTACTTTCTCCTCTGTACCTTTCAACAACATGCGTGAGCGTGGTCTGGTCGCATATAGCTATGACCCAGCAGAGGATGAATCGGAACCACCAGACGAGGAGGATATTCTGCACGACCCTTCCTCCAAACTGCCACCCAGTCTCTCATCCAAGTCTTTTCCATGGAGAGGCATAGCCAACATTTCATTCCTTATATTCCTCGTTCTCGCACTCCTTTGTCTCTTTGTTTTTTACCCCGTTTACACCTTCCTCAAGAACGAGAAAAAGAACCTCGCTATTGATGGAAACGTCCGAATCAATGCGACCGGCCAAGCCCCAGTATTGTATACCCTCCTATCATCTCGCTTCTGTCATAACCTGTTTCTCAGGTTTGGAATCCCGAATGTAATAGACCCTGTTACCCCATCTGAGGCCAAAACGCGAACCGGATTTGATGGCAACTCGTACAGTTTGGTATTCAGCGATGAGTTCGAACTACCTGGCCGTACTTTCTACCCTGGTCAGTTTCAAATTCTTCTGCTTATGCGACGATGTAACCATTCGCCAGGCGATGATCCTTTCTGGGAGGCCGTCGATTTGTGGTACGGCTCAACAGGGGATATCGAATGGTATGATCCTCAGCAAGTAACAACCAGAGATGGGGCCCTAGTCATCACCATGGACAGCACTGATACAACAACCCCTGGTGGTAAAATTACTGTTCTTCTGTCCATTGATTCCAGCTCATTTTGTCCAAGGCACCCCGAATTCTACCGCTCCGTTCGCACCAGCAGACAACCATCAGCTGAACTATAGAAGTGGAATGCTGCAGAGCTGGAACAAGTTCTGTTTTACTAGCGGGTTGTATTTTTTTCGTGCTCATATGTCCCCTAATGTTCATGACAGTTACATTGAGGTGGCTATTGTTTTGCCAGGACCAAACGAGAACACTCAGGGTTACGTGAGTAGTAACATCTTCGTGACGTCACTATTCCCATTTGGTATATGCTAGTGGCCAGGTGCGTGGACAATGGGCAACTTGGCACGTCCTGGATATGGCGGCACAACTGATGGGACGTGGCCATATACGTCAGTTTTTTTTTCTTTCTGGTCAACGATGATACAACACCGCCACACAGTTACGATTCGTGTGACGTTGGAACCTTCCCTAATCAAACTTTGAAGGATCTTTCCGGTCCAGCCGCGGCACTCCATAGTGATTTCAGTCGGGACAAGTACAACAATGAACTGAGTTGGTTACCTGGACAGAGGCTGAGGTACTTTTACGCATGTGTCTGATGATGTTTAACGTTCATTAGCGCTTGTACATGTCCTTCTTCTGATCATCCAGGCCCCACCAATTCAGACGGTACATACAGAGGTCGGGGTGCCCCAGAAATTGATATTTTGGAAGCCGAGCTTGTGAGTTTTCGATGACCAAGATAGCTCGAGGTTGACCTTGACATAGGATAAAGATACAAGTTCTGGTCAAGTCGTCAGTCAAAGCGCGCAGTTTGCCCCCTTCACTCACGATTACATTTATTTGAACGTGAGGACACGCATGCTTGATTATAAAGCCACTAATAGCTACTCAGGACACCTCAGACGAATGGGCCATTACAGATCCCACTATCACTCGCCCCAATTCCTACCATGGCTCGGCGGTGCAGCAGGCTGTCAGTGCTCTTACTCGTGTACCCAGCACTGGTTTCTATGGTAGCGGAAAGACTTTTGTTAAATATGGTCAGTTCCGCATCCATGCTATATTTCGACGTGACTGGCTCTCCCATAGGTTTTGAATATTGGGCAGATCCTTCAGATCGTGGTGCTGGATACATTCAATGGGTTTCAGATGGCAAGCCTACCGCTCGTTTGGGAGCAGGCGCTGTTGGACCAGATCCTGTGAATAATCCTGCCGGCGCATCCGGCAGTGGACTTGGAGGTACAGGCATAGGTCAAAGACTCATTCCTGAAGAGCCTATGAGCATCGTCCTGAATCTTGGAATAAGTCGTAGGTGGCTGTTCTGAGCTTTGTGCAATCTGAGAGCTTTTATTTTAGCAAATTGGCAAACCATCAACTTGGGCTCCATGACGTTCCCTACCGAGATGCTAATTGACTATGTTCGGGTATATCAGCGGGACGGCTACACAAATATTGGCTGTGATCCTCCAGGTTATCCGACCAAGAGTTATATTGATGCTCACTCGGAAGCTTACACGAGTAAGGAACTTTGGTTTTGTGTCTCGAGGCTGATCGATGTCTATATAGACCCGAATTATACTGCGTGGCCGTACGCAAAACCTCAGAACAGTCAATACGATGGCTGTTGATCTATCGCCCCGATTACTATTTACGAACTGACCTTCATAAATACTCCTGGACTATTATCCATTAACATTGCTTACACGGTAATGTTTGGACTTTTTTAGATACATGGGTCGATGTGCATTGTACAGACACTGAAGCTTCGTTGTGCGTGCACAGCAACCTAAGGATTAAAGGGTAATGCAAGCTTCCCCTACTATTACTTTATTAAACGTGTAGACTTGACTCCGAAACATGAAGCTTCAATTAATTTGCCCTTCATCCCATTGTATAGGATTCTCGTCTATACAAATACCGCTCACTGTTACCTGAGATCGTAACCATTGCTCGACTGGCATATCTCCTTCCTTATCCTCCCAGTCAAACCTGTTTTTGAAGGCAGCAGGCTGTTTAACAGCAAAATGCCCATCCTTAAGGAGGACACTATTTGCTAAGTGGCGGAATGAGGAGTGGGAAAGTTTGACTGCCTCTATCTGCGGTCGAACAGAGATAATTTCGCAGAGCCATACCAAGTCATCGGCACGGATTGAATCCAAAGTGATTATTCGAAGATTTGGCCAGACGTGTGAGTCATCTATTTCGTTGACAGGCGACTTGTTGCGCTTCATGTAATGATACTGGGTATGTTCTCTTAGATTTATGGAGCGAGATCTACGGAGTCTTGGAGATGATCCGGGTCCCAAGATGGGTTTACCCATGGTGTCCATGAGATCAAGCTGTTCTATGTTTGACATAGTCAGGGTCAAAAGGCAACAAGCTGTTGGATGAGAAAGAGTGACTGGTAATGAAACGTTTTAGCCGTAAGGTGCGTAGGTTGACGAGGTTATCAGGATGAGAAAAGAACGCCTGCTTTGGAAAGGAACCTTCAACCATTAGTATCATCATCATTCTGGGTCTGAATGTGTTACCTGCAAGCTCGAGATATTTTAAGTTGGGAGTCAAAAGCCAGGGCAATATATATGAACGAAGCCCTGGCAAAGCGGAGGCATTGCTGACTGTAAGTGATATTAAAGATGGCAACATTATTCGGGGCAAGGACTCTTGCGGATGGAGAGTCCGTGTGGATACCTTGCGGAGCACAAGATGCTGCAGATGTGGACTAGTTTCATTAAGAATGCAGAAGAAGGTTTCATCAGCATGCAAGTCAAATAGATCAAGGGTGGTAAGATTGGGTAATGGTCGAAATTGCCTGAGACCCTGGATTCTTTGGAAAACAAGTCTTGGAGCAAAGTCCGGTGGGAAAACAGACTCTGCCGCAGAGTTCCTAGGAGGGGGGCGCATTGCTCGTCTCCAAAAACAGAGTTCAAGGTGCTGTAGCTGTGGAGCTTGGCAGATACCTTTGAGAGACGCTAGAGTCTGTTCTGGGTTGTAAACTGTGCCGTCGGCATGAATGATAAGTTTTTGAAGACGATTGATGTTGGAAACCACAAGAAACAGAACCGCCTGTATAGAATCGCGGTATGGTGATGGTGATTCAGGTATCTCGAGAATGATTTCAAAGAGGCAAGCTCTGACGGGAAGTGATCAGATAGGGTTTTAATGAATGGTAAGGCTCACTTTGATCGTCTTAGCCAGCTTTCAGTGTAGGCGGCTGGATTGCGAGAGTGTGCAAAAGGAACACGAATTTCTGTCCAGAGATCCGGCGTACCTAAAGCAATGTGATTCCATATGGAACAGACTTGACATATAACTAAAATCGGAGGACATTCATTCGACCGACATGACAACTTGGTTGCCTCGCGGAAGATTCGGGCTGTAAGTTCTGTTGGAAGGTCATCCATGGCCACGTGATAATCACGATGGGTGTACCTGGACTGTGGGCTGAACTTGTTGCGAGCTCGTCGGTCGTGTCGTTAACTGCCCTTGCATTGGAAAAACTTGGTACTCCAAGAAGAGGTTTTCGCGTTGGCATTGACGTGTCGATCTGGTTGTTCCATGCTGAGCACGGCAAAGAGGGCGAGAATCCACACCTCAGGACAATCTTCTTTCGTTGTGCCCAACTTCTTCGCGCTCCATTGCTTCCGTTATTTGTGTTCGACGGCAAGGAACGCCCCGCTGTGAAGCGTAACAAAGTTATAGACAAAGCCCCTCACTCCTTGGTCGCAGGCATTCAGAACTTATTAGATGCATTTGGCTTCCATTGGGTCACTGCACCAGGCGAGGCAGAGGCCGAACTCGCGTATCTAAATGCGGCAGGCTTTATCGACGGCATTTGGTCAGACGATGTCGACACCTTTCTTTTTGGTGCCACAACCGTCATTCGCAACCTTTCCAACAACCTTACCGGCAACGCCTCGAATCCTATCCTCAATGCTGATGGCAGAGACGACAAGAATCACGTCAGACGATTCAGTTCCTCTGACCTCCCATTCACTAGGGCAGATCTTATTCTCATTGCATTGCTCAGGGGCGGAGACTACTCAACTGAAGGTCTCGATGGTTGCGGCATGAAAATCGCGGTGGCTATGTGCAAATGCGGTTTTGGACATTCACTGTTCGACGCGTACACCACATTACCGCCCCACGAGTTCGAATCATCCTTCTTACCAAATTGGCGAAAGCAACTTATTGAAGAGCTTAAAACAGACTCACAGGGCCATGTCGGCAGGAAAATGAAGGCCCTTGCGAATTCTATACCTTACACCTTCCCAGACTTGCACATTCTACGCGCGTACGTTCATCCAGTAACATCTCTTTCCTTTGGAAAAAAGGAGGGAATCCGTTCACTTCACTACGCCAAGATGACGTTTGACCGTGATCCATCCTTTCCAGCTATAGCTCAAATCGCCGAGTTCTACTTCGAGTGGGGTTATCTCGATAAAATCATTCACAGATATAAAACCCTCATGTGGTGGGGATATCTGATGAGGATCCTCAGACGGCAGATAGTCCTCAATAAAAAGGACTGTTTGACAGAAAATGTGTCGCAAGGTTTCATCCGACAGTATTTCACCAACACGTCTCGGCTACTTGCCAATATCACGGCCTCTATACCTCCGAAAGCAACCGAGGACATGAGTAACATGCCACCCCTTCTTGGTCCTAAAATACTCAGACACAGAAGTCACGCCTCTACTGATTTCGCACTAGAATATCGTGTCGCGATACAGCCTCCCCTGTTGATAGCACTGACGAAGGAAGGCATCTTTGGGATGAGGGATCCCCAGGAAAATAACGTCTGGTCTGATCTTGACAACGATGAGGATGGCGAAGACGAAAGCGAGAAGAAGAAGACGAAGAAGAAGAAAGATGAACTTCTCGTTTGGATACCTTCCGTAATTCTGCAGCTGGCGGAACCATTGCTTGTGGACCGGTACGAAACGCAGAGGAGAGAGAAGGCCGAGAAGAAGTTGAAGCCCAAAGGAACGAGGCCACGCAAAGCTGCGTCAAATAACAAGAAACCAAAGGGGACCAAAGAATCGGAAGTGAAACGGCAATCTGACAATCCTTGGTTGTCAGATGTGGATTCCCCAATACTCACACCTGTGAAAAGGACGAAGAAGGTTAAAGCGTCCATCTCTAAACCTTCGCAGTCGACACCGAAATCTTCTCCAATGTCATTGCCAGATGAAGAACCTCCATTCCTTTGTAAATCGCCATCTGCAAGGAAAGAGATGCGAAAGAATACGAACGACTGTGTCCAGCGAGATGGCGAGCTCTCCGATGGCAGTAATAGCCTTTCTTTCGGCTCGCCATCAAAACACGATGTTCCGTCCCCTTCTCCTTCCCCCAGTCCGTTGAAGATTAGACAGCTCAAGTCGAAGGAATCTCACCGGATGTCATCAGACGAAGAGGGTGGTATCAAATCGACTTTTGGTGAGAAACCTCTTCCCAAATCTCCCAAAAAGTCGAAACAGCAGAGATCACCACGCGACAGGACAAGACGCGACGAAAGTCCTAGTCCCACACGACACGTATCGACTCGAAAACAGACGACGATCCGTGATTTCATGCATCCTTTGATGAAAGTTAATGCCTCCAGTTCAGCAACGACATCGAAAGGTGCGATACATTCCTCGTGGTAGAGCCATGATTGATCTGCCTGGTAGCCTCGAAGCCGACAGAGAAATTGGAACTTATTATTATATCATCGTCTGAAGATGAAGGCCCCACATTTGCGAACGCAACGAAAGAGAAGAAACCCACCTCCTGGAGGCATCCGCTTTTGATGGCCAAACAGCGGCTGAGTGCAAGGGAGAATAAGGACGTTATTGATTTGACTTGATTTATATATAACTGTTTGTACTCCTGCTCGGTCACTCCAATGTCGACGCGCCAGAGCTGGAAGCTGACTGAGCTATCTTTGACGGCGGGACTGAGTTTTGTTGCATTGCTGTTTGCAGCAAGCGGTTTACTCAGTTTGTTCGATTCATCACCGAGGCTTGTGCCTCATTCAAAGTGGAACCAACCTGCTCTTCGCTGGGATGCATTTCACTTTCGCGGCATAGCTCAGGACGGCTACACTCACGAGTACAATTGGGCATTCTTTCCCGGAGTTCCTCTGGTTCTTAGATGTTCTGCACTCCTGTCCGATATCTTTATCGTAAATTCTGACCTGCTTGTTACCGGATTGCTACTGGTCATTGCATGCGATTCCACTCTTACGATCTATGAATTGTCGCTTCAACACTTTGATTCCCCTTCATTTGCATGTTTGACATCTCTCATGTCTTTGCTGCCCACCAGCCCTCCGACATTACACTTTGCACCGTATGCCGAGCCATTCTTTACATTCCTCTCCTACAAAGGTTCCCAGCTTCCTTTAGTCCGACCGATGTCATCTCACGAGAAACAGGCTTGCTGGCATGTTCCAGATCACGCTGGACAACAGCTACGTTCTATTTCACTCTTGCAGCAATCTTTCGTTCCAATGGCATTCTTCTGGCCGGATTCACTCTATGGGGTTTGCTCATCCAGCCGTTCTTGGCTACAAGGAAGGTTCGAGCTTTTGGAATTTCTTGAGTCTCCCTGATGACACGCAGATAGGAGCAAGAAACGCGATTTATTCGACCCTCTCAGTGGCGTCTATCTTCTTGCCGTTTGTCTATCATCAATACACAGGTTATGTCGCCTTCTGCACTTCAGTCAACAGGCCAGTTTGGTGCAACGAGTCTCTACCTCTGATCTACTCTCATGTTCAATCACACTACTGGGACGGTGGGTTGTTCCGGTATTGGACATTTCAGCAGATACCAAATTTTCTACTCGCTGCACCATCATTAGCTTTGATCCTCGCCTTCTCTCTATATCACCTGAAAAATGTTTGTCTTGGGCGGAATGATTCGCCTTTCTTAAACCCTTCAATCACACCACATGCTATTCACGCATTCATTACAAGTTGTATCCTCCTTTTTGCATCGCACACGCAAATCGTCTTGCGACAATCAGCAGCCATGCCTTTCACTTATTGGGCTGCCGCCTGGCTTCTTGTCCAATACCCCACTATCGGTCGATGGTGGGTAGCATGGAGTGTCGTTTGGGGTCTGTTCTCGACGCTACTGTGGGCAAGTTTTCTACCCCCTGCTTGAGGCCCTATGATACACATATAGATACAAGATTACCATAGGAAAAAGTTTAGATATTACTGCCACCTGCTGCACCAAAAAGGTCTTTGCTCACTCTAGATCTGCCCCTTTCGGTCTCCTCTTCTACTGCTCGCCTCGAAACCTTTGCTTTGCCAGTGATAACCCGTTTGGTGATGGGATTCGCGACAAGAGACATAGAGATTAAAGCGATGACGAGAATACCTGCGGCAGTCATGAAGATTGCCTTTGGAACCTGGGCAACAGTTCCACTGTAGATAAGACCAAAGAGCAGGGGCTAGGAAAGACCATAAGTCGAGGCGAGAGCTTACAATAAGACGAGTAGCTCACCCCAACAATCATCTGCCCAGTAGCTTGCAATACGGCGAGAGCACCCAAAAGCTTGCCCGTTCCACCTTCAGCAACATTCACATCATTGGAGCCTCCCGAAATCGCAGCTCGGGCTTGCATAACGCACAACACCAAGCTTTGAACAGCAGGCACAATTCCCGAACCAAACCCGCTAAGTACAGTCGCCAAAACAAAGAAAATCTCGCTGTTCACCCGGCTGGACGAATGGCCTGTACCTAAAGCAAGTTGATGAACCTTGTATGTTGGTACAGGGACAAAGGCCACAAGGGCGTTGGACATGAAGTCGACGATTAAGGAAGACCTCGCGACCAACAAGTCGAATCGAATTTCTTGTGCGAGGCGCGTTTTTGTTAACTTGGGCTTTCCAGGCTTATTGGTATCGAAGGAGGGATCCTGATTTCCGGCTGATGCTTTCGGCTTGGGTTTGAAAGTCGCAACGAGAACTCGAGTACGTGTTAGAAATGTTCAGACCCTGATATTCGACTCACGTGGTAGTATGAAAAGTAAGAACACCGCTCTAGTAAACCCCATGCCAGATATGTAGTAACTTAGTTGTTCAGTGTTCCAGCTGAAAGTATGAGTGGCATATAGATACTTGATCTGGTAGACTCCCTGTAGGGAGCATGCAAACCTTGAAAGGAAGAAGTGATGTAACTTACTGTTGCAAGGAAGTACAAAAAGAGACCGAGTCCAATGAAAGTCAGACTCCAGTCCTCACGTCTCGCGCCATTCACGTCCGTGACGACAGTCGGAAGAAAAAGAGCAAGAGGGCTGAATATGTTATAGGCGAACGTTGTGATGCTCGAGTAAACAGTGACACCATCATTGGGCGTATCAAAGTTGTTGCTTTCGTCCGGCGAGATCAAAACAGCTCTGCCCTTACCTTTTCCGCTATGTTCACGACGATGTTGCTCCATGGCTTCAGCACGCTTCTCTTTTGGCAATGACTCGGGGAAGATGAACATAGCAAGGAAAAAATTGGCGAGGGAGCAAAACATCGCGGTCCAAAACACAGCGGTCACGGTCTTTGCTTTGGTTGGTTGGGATCCAAAACCACTCCGGATGATGTAACCTCCGATGACGGGACCAATACTGAAACCAGTATAAAACACACCAGTAAATCGCGAAAAGATAGTTGCTCGAGATCCTGGAGACGTACAATCACTGATGTACGCTGTCGTTGCTCCTTGCAATGCCGACCAGCCACCCAACGTCCCTTCAATGATGGGTGCCAAAATCAGAAGTTTATGACCATGAGACGAGAGTGGTGTGTTTGGCGTTGAGACAAGGATGAATGTAAGGTCACTATGCATCAGTCATAAATGTTGTGTAGAAGAATCACATCATACGTGAGGAATAAACCAAATGTTGCGAGGGCCATCACGAAAAGTCTACCACGTCGCTGGCCAACATGGCCCCAATAGCCAGAAGTGAGCGCCGAAAGAGAACCCATGGTAGTTGTCATGATTGTCTGAAGACGAGCAGCCCCAGCTAGCACAGAGGTGTCTGTAAGACACCTAGGTGAGGGTAGACGTCGTGGATCGTCGGCGCCATCGTCACCGTCATCTTCATCTGGAGGTTGAGTGCTATTGAAGGAAGGTATAGTGTTGATATTAGGCAAATGAAATGAAAGATGATGATCTAGAGAATGATTGAAGGGTTGCTTGTACAACTGTGCACAAGCGAGTTGAGTAAAGACTTCTACTCGAGGAGCCAGAGTCATTGAACGCTGACAACATTCGAGTTGAGTATTCGGTTTGATTCACGACACTCACAGCCAATGCGGCGGTCATTGCGAAAGGAACGATCCACATGGGTCTGGCTCTATAAAATGGCTTCTTCTTTCGAGCAAGCAGAAGAGGTTCGCGCTCGTCAGTCGGTCGAGCTCGAGACGGCGACGGCGTCGAAATCGCCGCAGTATCGCTCGACAAAATGGGGTCAACAAGATCTATCGACGCCTTCGACATGGAAGACATAGGTGAAGGTGTAGTAAACGCGTGTGGACAGTGCGTAGTACACGATGATTCATATTACGTAAGTCCACATTTGCACAAGTCCGTACCAAAAAAAGAAATAGGCTATGAGAAAGTAGGTAAACTAATTTTGCTATCTGTAGCGAGTATTATAAGGAGGATGCAGGGCCTTCGGCTGTGGAGATAGCTGAAGATGCAAAGCTTTCAGTTGTCTCCGTGGTCTGTTATTGTACTTATCAGTACCTTAAGCCGAGTGGATGATACGCACGCTGTGACACTTCCGAGGGGGACGTAGAGGCCGTCGTTGTAGACGTAACTCCCGTATTGCTGGCCGAACCTTCTGTGGACTTGACATTTGCAGAAGATGAGGGACTCTCCTTCGTCTTTGCCTGTAGCGCGCTAATATCGAGTAGATCGAGCGTGTAATTAGTTGGAACATGAAGTTGATTTAGATGCAACCAGGGTATAGTGTAACCTCCGTCACCGACTTGCACGGTGGCCGCAGTTTGAACGTCAAGATATCCAAGTGGAATGATTACCAGTGACGCTGCGACACCTTGTGTGAGTAGCACGTTACCAAACTCACCAGAACTAGCTGTTTGGCCTGGTTCAACAGTGAATCCGGTGAACGGCTGGTCGAAGTAAGCGAATGTCTCCTCATTTACGCCAGCATCGGACTGGACAAAGTTTAATGTCAGCGCGGCATCCAGTGGATTGAACACCTTAGTGGCTTCGGTAAAAAAAATATCATCAAAGAAAAACGATACCTCGAATATTACTGACACCAAATTATCGGCAAGCGTGTCCAGAGTTATAAAAACCTGTATACTGGTGATGAATGTCGGTTGGTTCAGGCCTGGGTTTGAACATCAGCATGACGTAACCTGAAAAGAACAGAATCTCGCCTTTTAGCTGTGTCGTCAGCGCTAGCATAGAAAGGGCTGCCTCTAACGACATAAAGGGTGTACTTTCATCGTCCCCGTGAATCGCTAATGAAATATCGTCATCAGTCGTGATAAACTCGGTCAGGAAGCTCTGGATTCGCTGTTGAAAACATACAAGTGATCATTAAGGATCTACAAACCTGTGCAACGGTGTCATTCGCATCATCAGGCTGGTAATGAAGCTCTGTCGAGAAGGCATTCTCTCCCGGGCCAAGATTAAAGGTCTGTCGACAGTCAGGCTCGTAACATAGGCGCACTGATTAATCACGTTGATGACTGCACGTCCGATCTGGACACCTTTATAAGATACTGCAAGAGAAATATCAACAGTCTCGAGGGAAACATTGGAAGGGTTTTGCAGTATTGTCGTCTGAAGCGAGACGATGAACTGATTGCCGCCATCACCACCGCTTCCGGTGACGGTAACATTGCTCAGGGATGCCGTTCCACCAAATGCATTCACACCTGAATCGCTGTTCAGAAAAGGAAGACTCTGAAAAAGGAGCCCAACCTTGGAGAGTTGACATCACGTCGAACGGTATGGCCGAAATTGGGACATTTCCAATCGCAGTCTTTGCCACGACTTGCGCAGTGCCAGATAATTCCACACTAACGCTTGGCTTGTTGGTGACTGCCGCGAACAGCTGACCGAACCCTGCGTTGTTGAGTGATCTCAAAGGTTGGTTCGTCCAAGAAATGGGAAGATTGGCAACATTTCCCGTTGAGACTCCGCCCACAGCGTTTGTGACAGGAAGGTTAAGCTACAAACCAGTCAGCAACGGGACTCTGTTCAGTTGACAACATACTTGAGCAACAGTAGTGCCATCGAATCCCATGTTGATATTTTGACCTGACTGGACAACTTGCAACGAAAACCCGAACGGATTCTTGTACTGGGCAACAGTGTTTTTGGAGGACGTCGGTGGTGCGAGCGATTGGCTCTGATCCTCCAATGTCACATTCAAATCATTGAGTTCAATAGATTGAATAATCTGAGTGAATTGGTCAACTATCAGGCTTTAATTGCTATGCGAACCTTGAACTTTTGGCCTGGAAGTACAACAGGGATGGAAAGTGTCTTGAATGCTGTGGTCAGCCACGAGACAGGGCCACTGGAGCCATCTGGTTGGACAGATGCGCCCTTGGTAATCAGAGTTTGATTTTCTCCAGCCAGGAACTTCGAGAACAGTTCTCCTATAGTATCCAGATTGGAACCGCTTTGAGGAATCATGCGCCCGGAGAGATGAGCCGTCGTCACGGAGCTCGCAGCAAGGAACAGATTAGTGGCAGATAAGGCTGTAGGCAGTTCATAGTGTTGAAACATTCGAGGAAGAGTCACTTACGTCCAACATCCACACTGTCGAAGAATGCCTCGAAGCCAACAGTGCCCAAGTCGATACCCAGCTCTAAATTCATCATCAATAGCTTGATCACTTGCTCAAATAATGTACTTACGAGCCGAAGAAGGGATGTTTGCGTCAGTCTGGATTTCGATACCACCTTGAGGAGAATCGGCCGGAAGCTGGAAGTTACTGATGGTTACGCCAGGCAGGTTGTTGAAAGCTTTGAAAGAAACAGTCTTCTCCAACGAAACATTGTCAAAGATGGTTCCTAGAGCCTCCAGTCGAAGTTTGTTCGTAGAGATAGTCCATTCGAAGCTGGGATTATGAAGTAGGAATGTAGCGAACGATGTAAATCTGAGAGTATGTTGGAATGTCTCTAAACAAAATGAGGCAAAACCTACTGCTCTGAATCCGTGATTTTGAGGGAGCCTGTCGTTCTGTAATTAGGAACACCAGAATTTGCCGCCGCGCACACAGGCGGGAGTGTAACTTGGGCAATGTCATGTCCTTGCCAGTTTACACTGATATACGGTCAGTCCAATTACGCTCCAGTACAGGTGATCACTGACGTGACAGGATCCACAAATGTAATCAGCGCATCGAGAGGACCGATGTTGGTGAGAGATCCTACAAGAGACAGATCAAAACCTTCATCTGAAATGTTCCTGAAAAAAAAATTGAGTATTTGCAGCAGCGAGACTACAGAAAAACTACGTGATATTTGCTTCGGTAAATTGGAGTATTGAGCCATCAACAAGGTTCTGGGCGACTGGTGGGGCGACCGCTCCAATGAGGAATAGTGCAGTATCGTCCGTCTAATAAGAAATCATTTGACGCCAAAAAACCAGAAGGACAATCTCCCACATTGGCTGAGACATTTGTTTGATTAAAGGCCAAATTGGTAGGGTCTACAAAGTAAGTGATCTTAGTGCATTGCGGCATTGAAATACTTGCAGTCGTCCAGCTTGATTGCAGAGCTAATCCGGAGGTCAACCTTCAGATTCTGCAACGAGCGCAAGATCGCCCCGTCAACATCAAACTGGTGACCGCTGACACACTTGGCCGAGCCGGTGTCCACACTCGTATTGATAGTCTTTCCAATGGGGTTAGCCAAAACGAAAGCAAACATATTAACCAGGGGCCCCAAATCCACACCGTTTTTCTGGGCCTGCATCTCGATCAGTTGTATGATCGTAGATGGATTCAGATTGAAATTCATTGGGAGTGTTGGTGAAGTGATATTGGAGTGTCCGTTCGCATGAATAGGATGTGCCGACTCGTCCACGTTCTCTATCGTACCAAGCTCGAGTCCATTGTAAACTGCTGTTGCACTGACTGTGATAAGATTGATGCTTGCGCTGAACGGATTAGCCAAAGTGAAACTTGTCTGGGCAATCCTAGTCTGGATGATATTCGTTGGGAACGTCAGAGATGCAGACTGGATTAATGATTGATGCAAAGCGGGGATAGTCACCGGCGATAGCTTGATTTCAGATAGAGCCTGCTTCAAGGAATCAATAGGAGTTGACGACGTGCTGCCGAAGATAGTCGTAGCTGAATCTATGCCTTGCAAAAAGTTCTCCAACAAGGTCTGACCGGCGGCAACTTGAGCTGATCCTTGAGGCGAATAATGCACGTCAGTAGAATAGTTGCCACTTCCGGGTTTGATGACCAAATTGGACTGCGACAAGATCAGTAAAGAATGGACAATGAGAGGTGTACAAACCATCTCGACACTGCCAATGGTTTGGCTTTGAAACTGAATGTTAAACTCAACGTCTCCCGTTCCTATTGTCAAGTTGCTACAGACAATGAGAAAGGAGTCAATTGCAGGTAGAGTCGCACCTCGGATTGAACAGTCCTGTGTCGACTGTAATCAAAAGGAAGTCTGGGAATCCCTGGGCAACGTCCAAGTTAGTGACAGAAACTGGCTTAGCATCCAGTCCCTGCAAACCGGCAATTGAGCTTTGAACATTGAAGCTAATGTTTTTCAAATCCAGGACACCGACAGCGGTTGAGGCATCAGCATTGGCGGCACCGGAAAGGCCGATCGTCTGGGACTTGCCGATTGTGGTTGCGGCAAGGAAAGAGTCAAAGGTAGAATGTTGATCCCCTAGGGCAGCAAACGGTACTTGGGAGAAGGTCAGGTGGATGATCCGCGCTGCGACGTCGGTGGATGCGGGACCCCTGGGTATGACGAGTTGTGCGAAGGGCGTGTTGTCGAAAGAAACGGTGATAGACTGATCTAGCGCCGTGATATCCAAGGGGAAGGCAAATGGAAGAGTGAACGCTGCTTGCGTGTCCTTTGATGTGGTCAGAGGGGTATAGGCTGTATCCTCGGTAAAGAACAACTCGAGTTCGTTAAGGCTGATCGATTGTATGACATTGAGCTTGCCGCGATTCGGGAGTACAGTATCGACTACTAATGCTTGTATGCCTTCATTAAGCCATGTCGCAGAGCTAGGACCGGCAGAAGCCCCGTGAACGGAGACATCGGAATCCTGTCCCTGAACAAAATTATTGAAGATGTCGGAGACAACATTCAACCCCTGACCGGTCGTCTGCGGAATAAGACGGCCGACAAGAGACAGATTGGTACTTGACATCGGTGCCAGAGTCACTGCACCGGTGCTTTGGACTGGGGCGATCATTATCCCGGAGGCGAACGTGTCAAATCCTATGCTGGAAAGCTCGACACCAACTTGAGAGGGCTAAAGAAAATTAGACGAGTTGCAGCAGACGCGACGGGAGATGGCCCACATTGTCTGTTTCAGCTTGTAATGTGAGGTGAATTCCGCCGGCGGGGTCATTTGCAGGCAAATCAAACGTGTTGATCCTTACCTGAAAAGGATTGAGTAATTGTAAGGAGGACAACGAAATGCATGTACTCCTCCTTTCAAACCATTCATACCCTTCAATGTGACAGTTTTGGTGTTCAGTTTTACTCCGCTGACAGTTATTCCAATAGCATCGACTGTTGTTTGATTGGCACTAATATCCCAGATAAAAGAGTCTTCCGTGACTAGCGTCTTGGTAAAATCTGTCACAGTACTCACATCGGCGATGTTGAACTTGGCAGGAGTACCTGAAGTGTCGATTGTCGCGCCTTGATCGCCAGTGACTTTGACATCAGGCATCTGCATTGTGCCAAGGTTCTTACCGTTCCATGCAATGGTCAAACCAGCAGGGAACGATATGGTTGCGTCGAACGGGCCAGCATTCTGGATACCACCCTTGAGCTTAGTTGCAAACGAGGCTTGGGCAGGGGACTTGATCACAACGGTGTCGATTCCTAGAGTGCTTCCGTCGATGATCTTTTGAACGATCGGTTGTGCTAAAACTGGAAGAATCAAGTCGAGTGATTTGTCCGTTTTGGTTGGAACACTATTTTGAGTGTACGATAGCTGCGTCGTATACTGCCCGATTTCAACTGTTGTGATCAACTGCACATCCGATTTAAGTTCTGAAAACGCTTTCTCGACGTAAGATGGAAGGCTGAAGTTGGTAAAGACATTGTCCCTCTTCTTTAGCATCTCCGTTGTCTCGCGGCGAGACGGTCCGAGACCAGGCAGATATTGGATACCGCCGATCTCTACGATACCATCGATGGGAGCGGGATCCAAGCCTGCTTGGACAGCAAGCAAGCGTGTTAAAGTGAATAGTGCACTTGGTTGAAAGTTCATGTCCAAATCAAGAATGGGGGATGATGTTGTGCTCTTTGAAGGGGCCGAGAAAGAGAAGTTCAAAAAACTCTTGGAAGTATCGATAGACCCAAGAGGAATACCGAAGGCGGCGACAGAAGACTGAATCTTTGTGATGCGAAGAGGCGTAGAAAACGGGTTGACAAGTTGAACGGAAACATGTGATATGTTGTCTGTCCTTCCAGTGGTGTTAAGAATCTCGAGGGACGCAGACGAGAGCAGCTGCGTGGTAAGACCGGGAAGGGTAACATCAATACTCAGGGATTCGAACGCTTGGGAGAGGGAGGAGATGTTGGTTGACCCAGTGAAACCTTTGATTGTGAGTGCCGTGTCTTTGCCTCCAACGAAGTTGTTCAGCGTAGTCATGCCGTCAGGAGAAGCGTTGGCATCAAACAGGGAAGATGCTGTGACATTGTTGTCCCCCATTTTCAGATTCAAGTTGGGCATTAAAGCCGTCCCAAGGATGCTACCGCTCCCTCCAGTCAATACTAGCTGCAAAACCAGATTACCGGTCTGCAGATTTAGGTTGCTGGGGTTCTTTATGCTGACGTCAATGCTTAGCTGGATGCCCTGGGATATGCCCCCAGTAACATTGACAGAGTTGATGACAGTAAGATTGTTAGACAGACCTTGCAGGCCATTGAGGGATGTCGTCACGTTTACCTTTATTGGATCAAGAGTGATGGTACCCACGGACAAGTTGGCAATGGCGCGGGACTGACCGACGAGCTGGAAGGGTATATTGTTGCCTATGGTCAAGTCCTTGTCTGATGAAATGTCAACGAGGTGAGCGAAACACATCCCATAACGCACTGAAGGAAGCAAATGCAGTATGCTCATTATCTCCATTACTGTTCAAATTGGTGTTTGTGATGCTAATATTAATGATGCCTTGGGTGTCCGCAGGACCAAGAACCTTAATGTCGGAGGTGGATGCACCGATAGGGGTACTCAATCCACCGACAACAGCACCGTCCTTCGAGATGTTGAAGTTGTTCGAGATCTCGCCAATCTCCAACTGAAAGCCGAATGGGAGCTGCATCCCTGCCTGGACGGTTTGACTCGCAATTGAAGGAGACCAAGGTGTTTCCTGAAAAAACTGCAAGGCAAAGTCACCAATGGATATGGTGCGGATAGGATCGATCGGAGTTGCAGGAACGAACGGTACCTCCAGCTGGAGAGCCTCAAGAGCAGTCGAAAGCCACGAGACTGAGGTACCGTCTGGTTGAAGGGCACTCTTTCCAGCTGCGATCACCGTGGACCTCTCCGAATTGATGTAATTTGTGAACAACTCGGAGAGGGTTGCAAGATTCTGTGTACCATTCTGAGGCTGAAGAACCCCCTTTAGGATGATAGTGTTCGGACCGGGAGCAATAGATGTGTTGGAACTAGTTCCCATACCAAGGGAGAGATTTTGGTAGGAGAGATCAAAGACTACCGTCCCCAAGTCGAGCGAGAAGGGCGAAGGATTAAGCAAACTTGTGTTCGCAATGAAGTCTATGCCCCCTCGGCTGTTATCAGAAGGTAGCTGAAAGTCCTGCAACGTGACATTCCCATTGAAGGAGTTGAAACCCTGGAGTACAACTTGCTTATTGAACTTGATACCATGGGATACGGGAAATTTTGCAGCCTGGACGCGTAGATTGCTCGAGCTTAAGCCCCAGGTAAAAGTCGGCTGGGTGATCATGGCCTGTGCAAACTTTGTAAAATTATCCGAGTCTGTGATGTGGAAAGTGGTGGACTGGTTGAGACCAGCGCGTTTACTGTGAGCGTGAAGCGTGTCTGGTAGTGTCATAGTCCCTATAGGGACTTCAGTACCTTGTTCGTTGAGCCAAGTGACAGAGATCGCCTCTGTGAAATCAATGGTGGCGGATATAATGCCTGTATGGGCGACAAAGCCATTGAGAGCAAGAGCAAAGCTGTCGTTCTGAGGACTGGATATCTGGGCGACCTCGATGTTGAGTGTCGCACGATTTACGACTAATTGTACAATGGCAGTCACGACTGGGAAGAGCAGGATGAAAAGCAGAGCAATAGCAAGCGGAATGAGAATTAATTGAGAAATGATGAATTTTCGCCGTTTGTAGAATGGAACAGGTCGTTGTTGCTGCTGCTGAGGCTGCTGAGGTTGACCTGTCGACGAAGGTGGCTGGTCAGTGCCCGCTGGAATCTGGGCATGAGCCGCAAGCTGTGTTGTCGAGCCCGCAAAGATGCCACTGGATCTGCGCGTTTCTTGCATATTGTGGGCAGAGGAAGAAGGAACGACTCCACATTCTTAACATCGAGATATTTGCGACACACATGGACGCGGATCACATGTGTCATGAGCTACTTATGTAATGCTGATCTGCAGACGAAAATAGCAATCTTGTTTGCCTTATTTGAAGGATCCGACCGTTGACAATTGTATGCACTCTAAAATTTTGAAATTGATCTAATATTGATCTTCAGTGCACGCCCTGACGCATACTTTCTTCATAGGTATTCCCATGGAAGAAGAACTGTGGGTAATACTTTCCATGGTACCTGACAGCCAAAATGGAACTCGAAGTCTATTAGACTTATTGCCGTAGTTCGTAACCTTGCAACCGGTCTGCACCCGCACTTGCATAGAGTTGCATAGAGTTGCCTGCATGATACCTGTACTGCAGTCTAGAAACGGGGCGAAAAGGACGACAGATGAACTGAGTTTCTAGCTGTGCCGGTGTACTTTTTCCTTCCTAAGGAGTCTGGGAGGATTTGAATCGGCATTAGAAATCCCCGCTTGCAATTTCACTCGGAGCTAGAAGGCGCTTTTCTATAAAAGTCAATTGCATGTGATCCCGTGATCTTCACGAATAGCTTATGGGTTGAACTTGCCCAATCTAAGTAAGTACAATTAATTCGACGTGCTATTCTCGTCGTTGTGCTTGGCCTCATCTTGCTCTTCTGATGGTGCCTTGGAATATTCCTCGGCTTTGTCTTTACTCTCAGCACTACCGGAACTTGCAGTCGAGTCCCTTCGTTTCGTGCTGCCGCCGTTGCCATTAGCTCTGGCACGCGTCGTGCGTCTCTCAGGAACTGTCGTTCTGTCTTCAAGTTCGATAGCTGTCGAGCCATCAGCAATCTCTGCAACTCCTTCATCCTCCTGAATGTTGTTCTGAGCATGATTGACGCCTCGGGGATTGCGTGCGCGCTTAGCCGGGTACGCAGAATCTCCGTCATCTGCGTCCTTGCGCTTTCTCTTGTTACCACCATTCCTCCGCTTCTTTGGACTAACCTTTTCCTTCTCTTTAATCTCTACGTTCACCTGTTTGCTTTCTTCCGACTCGCCCTCAGCTTCTTCATCCTTACCTTGCCCGTCGTCATCCGCCTCCCCATCCCGTAGCTTCGCGACTGGCTTGCGAGATCGTGCAGGTCTCTTACCATTCGAGCTTGAGGATGGTTTGTCGTCGTCGATGTTCACTTCTCTGTCCCTGAGTCGTGCAGGGATAGGAAGACCATACCTCTCAGCGTCAAGCTCCGGTAAAGACATGGCTAATTTGCCGAGCGGATGGTAAAGAGGTAAAGGAGGCTCGAGCATGTGCTTTGGACGGGTTGGAATCAGCGTCAGAGTCGTTCGACGCGTGACTATTGTCGTAGCGGGTGGCGCGATTGGGAAAGTCGGTATTGCAACAGGTGTATCAAGTTTGTGCATGATCAGTATTTCAGACCCGTTTGTTGATTTAGACTGAGTGGGACAGGGTGATTGATATGTGAATCGTGGCTTTCTCCGCACGCCGGACATCGTTGAGGACATTGCTGCAGTGATTACTATGGGAGCCGCCATTTTCTGCCAACGCCGTCGTTCAGTGTTTGATAGTAATGTAAGACAGTAAAGCGCCCACCACTGTCCAGCTGCCCGACAGAGACTTCGATAGTGGGGACAACAGAGGCTTCGATAGCGAGACCAGAGACAACTCGACCACTTGATAGACCTCGCACAGGTGGTGGATTGAGCTGTGAGTCGGTGGCAAAGTGATAATTACGCTTCACTGATGAGCACCACAGACGACTGCAAAGTCCCAATGTCAATGCAGCACTAATAAGCGTTGAACTTGACTAAGTGTTGCGCAGAATAAAGGCCAATTCAATAGTCGAACGTTATTTTTCAGATTTGAGCGTGCTGAGTTGGCGTTGAACTGGTGGCTAAGAGTTGAGTGCACACTGTTCTAATAATAACTCTTTCCGTGTCTGGTGATCCAATGACTACATTTGGTACTATGTTTGGTACTAGATGCGATCACTTATCATTAATTACTGAAGCATCTTGACCAGCTGCATGATAAACTGTTCACTGATTGCAGAAAAGTAGAACTCATGCTCCGAGTTGTGGGGCTGCACCAAGTTATGCGCAATTTCATGTGCCAAAGTGAAGTACCTTGGGACTCGTCAGCTTCTATACCTCTCGAAAACAAAACAAACCATGAAATAAGTGCGGGAGCAACATTACACTTCGAAGCATCATCATCATGCCATGCCTCCCAATATCTCAGATTGAAAAAGATGCTCCCGTTCCGATTAAACCCAATCAGATGGCTTTCTAGATCATAGAAAACGTGAAGATTCGTGTTGGGCAAGCCATAAATACGAGATAGAGTGTTCATGACGGCTACAAATCTTTGGAGGGATTCCTTGTGTTGAGTTACAAAGGTTTGAGTTTCGCGAACGTCTAGTGTTATTAGATGGTCACCTAAGTGATAGCTTACCACGTACCTTCACCGACATAAATCTTGGTATCACCCATGGCACCTTTCAGATCAGTGCTATCAGTAAACCATCGCGGAAGATTGTATCTCTACATACCAACATAGGTCAGTGAGCCAACTTGGCCGGAGATATCACAATAGCCTTCGTTAAGCAGCTCTTGGACCTGCTGCATCTCCTCTGTGTTTCTGAGCAAATTTTCGTGCTCAGGGCGGCATGCCATGATAGCCATGTCAATATTCGTAGCTAAAGCGACTCAGTTTCGCACTTGAAAAGAGAACATGGACGGACAAATGTTACTTAGGGGTGTTACCCCGTGATGCGGCTGCCCAGGTCGCTCTGAAGGTACAGATATAACTCCCCCCGTTTCCTCCGAAACTGTTTCCTTGACCTGTCCTGAGATCGCAGATTCTGCTCCCGAAGTTCCAATATTCTGGTGTTCTGAGGTCGCAAATCCTGCTCCAAGACTCTGGTGTCCTGAGGTCGCAGATCCTGCTCTCGAAGTTCCAATACTCTGATGTCCTGGGGTCGCAGATCCTGCTCTCGAGGTTCCAATACTCTGATGTCCTGGGGTCGCAGATCCTGCTCTCGAAGTTCCAATACTCTGATGTCCTGGGGTCGCAAATCCTGCTCCCGGAGTTCCAAGACTCTGGTGTCCTGAAGTCGCAGATCCTGTTTCCGAAGTTTCAATACGCTGATGTCCTGAGGTCGCAGATCCTGCTCCTGAAGCTCCAATACCTTGCTTTCCTGAGGTCGCAGATCCTGCTCCAATATTATAATGACCGTAGTCTGAGAGTATAGGACTGGGGCCATCTTCGATCTGGCTTTGCGCCTGAACAGCATGATAACTTCCTTCATTGCTTGGGTGAGAGTTTGAACCAATGGATTCACCAAACTTGTGCTTCAAGTTTTTCCATGATTTAAGCACAGACCCATGCTTTCCAGGTTTAGTGTCCCTCTCTGATTCGCTGGTATATGCTGGTGGTGGACCAGTGATCACACTAGTGACAGGCTTCGGAGGAATAGGTAGGGGCGTAGCAGGCTCAGGAAACTCAGGTTTCGACATGAGCTTGACGTTTTGCGCTTTGATCCGTGCAGCCTCTTCGGCTTGTGCAGCCTCTCTATTTGCCTTCTGTTGCCTGAGAATTCGGTCGACTAAACAAGCGTAAGCATGCAAAATTGAGTCGGTCGAGGGCTTGCCATTATATCCCCTTCTCTTTAATGATTTCAAGTCTGTCGAAAGCAAGGTCATGAAAAGCAAGGCATCGCTCGCCTTCGGTGACTCGAAGATCAGTCGATTGAGAGTTGTTGCCACCCTTCGTGAGTCAGGGTCCAACATAGTCAAATGGTATTCAAACGTACTCGTACATGTCAACTTGAGAATTTCCGGCAATCCACAGCTCAACAGGTCCGTAACTGAACCGCTTCGCCACAGCCGAGGTTTCTTGAGTTTCTTCCAGTTTCGTCGTTCCGAAGATCAAACGTTTTGTTACTGAAATTTTGCCGTATGTTTTGACGATGAAGTTAGCTGGATTGTTCAGCCAAGTGTATGAGACCCTGGTCTTTGCATGTGTGTGCTCATGGAGGAAAAGCGGAAGTCGTTCAAGGATGAGGGCTCGGGTGTCACTCGCTGACTTATGGTCTTTGATTTCAACAGATGTACTGAAAACTTCCTTGACCAAAGAACTCAGACGACGAGAGCCTAGTTGCATGTAAAACGCTGGTAGAAAGGATGTTAGAGTTGCACGGAGTGTATACATTGAAGACACCTTCGAGTTGATCTTCCTGTGGTGCGGTAAATAGAGCGTGACCAAAAAATTGCAATGCCACTGTGTCATCTGCAATCACAATGTCTTCTGGCAGCCTGAGATCGTACTGCAGATCCCACTCTTCCTCGTCATCCAATTCTTCTCCACTGTTTTTCCGTTGAGAACCAAGTAGGATGGGTGCCCTTTTCATTCGAACAATTGTACCGGATGAAAGTAGCTTGTAATTCATTGCAATGTTTCGCAGCTCGTTCAAGAAGCTATGTTGCTAGACTCATCCGACAGTTAGAGTAAGTGATTATCACATACCTGACGGGGCCACCCGCAAACTCGAAGAACTCGCGTGGATTACTTAACAACATGTGTACAATCTCTTCGATGCTCGGCTCCTGTTTAGTTCCGCATGCATTTAGAAAGCTGTTTGCTACTATTCCAAAGTCAACAAAGAGAAAGAGTTTAGAATGAAAGGTTGTTTTGGCATCTGTCCCGAAGAAACATTGATTAGGAGGGAAGTGTTTCAAAGCGCCCTTGTCCTGCACAGGTACTATGGGAGACTGAGAGATTCGGTTGAGGTCAGACTGAGAAAAGGCTGAAATTTGTCCGGCTAGAATTGAAAACCACACAGTAGCCTCGCTTTCACTCTTTGGTGGTGTCTTTTCTAGCAAAGATATCAGCAAAGCACTAGGAGGGTGCTGCCGGATTTTAAGTTTGGACACGATATCTGGGGTTAAAGTTGGTGCAACCACAGCCAGGCCAAACATAGACCACTGCGGAGCTGAAAAGACCTGATGAATAATTACTTGAATTCTTGGCTATTGATGACGACTCGAAACAGTTTACCTCTTTGGGAGTCCCAGTGGAAGCATGGCCGTTTATCAATGCAGGGATGAAAGCAATATCTGCAAATTGCATGGGGTCGTACTCGCTATATTTTACTGGGAGGTTGTCAACCAGGTATTTGAATGCGACGTTGCGCAGAGCGGTATCAGAGCTCCCGCAAAGTTTGATCAGAACATCCAGTGATGGATATCTGATTAGACCCAATTCGTACAAGAACTTGGCTAAAAAAACTTAGCTACCGGGGTATTAGATAGACTGCACATGCCTTCGTCTGATGCTGGTTTCCATTTGTGCTGCACGCCCCAGTCTATCAGAGGTAAATTCATATCACGTAATGTCTTGGAAGGTTCGTAGAGCTGCTTGGCTGGATATCGTCGTGGTTTGGTAGCATCCGAGCCATCACTTTTGATTCGCTCTTTAAAGAAGAAAGGTGTCATCCGAAGACGCTGCCATTCTTCCTTGGTCAGCGTGGATTGCACAGAGACCAGGTATTTGACAAGCTCAGCTACCGTCCATTCGTTGGTCTTGATCATCCTGCCCAGCGTAAGTATGACAAAGAAAGCCTATAAAGAGGCTTACCGATCGAACACGAGCTGCAATTCAACATGGCGTCTAACTCCAAGTGACTGGAGCACCCTTTCCATAGGTGCCTTGATGTGAGCACCCGAAGGAGGGGTAACCACAGGTAGGTCATGGAAAATGTTTGCTTGGGCAAAATAAGCTTCTTGGGGGGTTTTCATGCCACCAGACGTTGGTATGCAGGTTCGAGATTTCAACAATGTTTGAATAGACTCCTTGGAGTCATTAGGCAAAGAAGGCCAAGCACGAACAAGAACATTCAATATCTGTTCAGCCCAAGTTTCCGACACGTTGATGTCATAGGCAGGGTTTGAAGAGCAGACTCGCGGACTGCAAATGTGTTGCAGCCAATCATGGATCAACAACTCCGTCCAAGGAAGTGATGCTGTCAGCTGGTCTGGATTGAACTGCTTGCTGATTCTGGGCGGAATGAGGTCATCAGGCAAAGGACCTTGTAGAGGGATAAGAGCCCCAGGTCCTCGAATATTGATGAACTTTTTGATAGTATGTAGCGGTATGATTCTTTCGTCTTTCGAACCGGGTTCGCCGACAGTCAAGACGGCGGCATTGAGTAGCTCTGCTCTTACAGAAAGTAGCCGCTGATTTGCACCTTGTTTGTGCAAGCTACACCACCAGGTAAGACAGGCAATCATCTCCATCTCTGTCAGCGGCCGTGATTTTAGCTCTCTAAGCACATCCACAAATGTGATAGGTTTGATCAATTGTCTGGTCTGGAGGGTGGTAATCATGGGGCGAGCTTCAGTCGCGACATCGTCAGGTAAGACAGGCAGCTGCTTCAGAAACTCGGTAAAAGTCGGATCGGGCATACGAACCTCGTTTACATTCCGTATTCCGACTGTCGAAAGCAGAGGCAACGGTTTCGTACCACAGGAAAAAAACGCCTCTTCCATGAAACTAGATACTTCAGATAACGGCGTGGACTGATGGAATGTAAAAAATTTGAAGACATGGATGATCCGTTTGCGTAGCGAGGTCTGGTATTCTTCGTTGGGTTGAGTCAGCAAGGAAGACGCCTCCTCCCAGAGGGTATTAATGTTTGCGAGCTCGAATTCATACACTGTCCGGGCGAGAAACCCACCAATGAATAGCAGTTCCTTGTTCCATACTAGCGAATCAGGGGCGATATTAGGTTAAGAGGAATTCCTCACTGCTGACGTTCCGATCCCTACAATATTTGAACGTCAGCGACGAGGCACAGACAAGGCTGCTACTTGCATAAAATCGATGGCGTCGCGCTCCACCGTAGTAATAAATCTAGCAGACATATCTATAATGCAGGTGTGAAGTGAATGAATGCGGCGCAAAGGTAGCACTTACGGCCACCAAGACCCGTGGTCTGCGCTGTAGAATGCCCAATGAATACCCTTGCTGTCCCAGTTCTGTTTGGTCGTTAGGAGAGGATAATCAACGTACGGGGTGGATATACCCGTCTAGATCTGCGCGAAGAGTCTGAAATATGCTGCCTGTACCACTGGGAAATGACTCGTCTTCGCTCTTACTTGCATCGTATTCATCCTTGCCAGTCTGGTAGCCGGTCAAAAATACTATGGTATGTAAATCTGTCGACTTACGTATATCAGTTCATATCTTATTTTGCGAGGAGCATCTTTCTTCGTAGATCGGAGGAGTTCACTAGCAACCTTTTTATCTAACCGAACGTCCACTTCTGCGGTATAGATGGACAAAGTGACATTGTTTTCGGTAACTTTGTGAAGATCAACAGGTGGGAGAGGTTCTGGGGGTAATGGGGTGGCAACACGCTGAGGTGTTGAAGCCCCAGCGAATGATGAGAATAGGGAAGAAAAGAAGCTTGTTGATGCAGGCTTGCTCTTTTGCATGGACGAGGGAGGCGGTGGCTTTTCAGATCCAGAGGTATAAACCCATGCCATCAACTCGACCTTAATATTCAATGCTTTTTCCTATTTGAGAAAGAAGCACCGTGAAGAAGTGGATAACATACGCAGGGATTTGATAGCGGTGACGGTCATTGCACCTGAAGGACTTGTGGAACGCAAGCCTTTCGGAATTTCAAGTTCTTTTGGAAGTCCTCTAGATTTGGTGATCTTCAAAAGACGCTTGTCGTTGAAATAGACCTCAACCTGAGACAGATAGGACATGAAGGTAATGGAAGACGCTAAAAAACGCGCGAGGTCAAAGGCTACAGGTATGGGTGCATCTTCCCTGAGCGGCATCGAGAAAGAAGTCCAAGAGTCTTTGTGGGGTAATTGCCCTCTTCTCACAAAAAGCTGGTCTTTTTTATCTTTCCAATAAAATCCCATCCACTGCTCTTGACGGATTTCAGCAGGTGTGATTATCTGTGCAATCACACGCACCTCCGGAAGTTACAAAGGGGTCTTCTGTGACAGAAAACAAGCTGTAAAAGCCTGAATACAACATCATTCGTGGGTCGTGCACCTTGACCGTAACTTACCTACGCCAAATGCGCCGATTCGTTCTGGATCTGGGTTACCATCTGCTATCTTCTTCAGCCTGGCCCAGTCTTCACTTCTGAAAACAATTCCGTTGTTTCTAAACGTCCATTTGTGCACAGGAGCGGTCTTTAAATCCGGCAAGTTCTCATCCGAGTGGTCACTGCTACTTTCTCGCTGCTTGTTGTTTGCAAACTCTTTGGTTTCGAAATATATCTCTACAGTTGTTGACTTGGCATCGTCTGAGTTTTGCAGAAGCTCCCCTGCTGAGTTGAACCAAGGGAAGTGAATAGGAAAGAGCACGTACTGAAAACGACGAAGGGTGCAGAGTAACGGGCCAACACTTTATCAATGAGGGCTCTCTGATTTACTTCGACTATTTCATCTTTGCCTTCTAGTAAGCCACCTTCCCACAAGAAGGCGGGCTCGCTGAGAGGGTTACCCATGGCCTTGGACTAAGTTGGAGAGTGAACGCAATCCGGCAAGTACGTTCACGTGACCAAGGCGTATCATATTCCCGCTACCGCTAGTTGAAAACATCTGAGGTACGACTAATTAGATTACTTATGTCGGAAGTCCATGAGGATACGATGTGATAGTACGACACGATGTGAGCTGAAGAGAGAAATGCCGTTATTTGAGGTGCAGCAAGCCTCAAGGTCAGCAAGGACGAAATCTG